>RJWM01005830.1:0-88817 GCA_004363535.1 Dasyprocta punctata | reverse complement strand
TTGTTCCATGTTGCATGTTTGAACTTTGGTCCCACGTGTACTCCATGAAAGGAGACAGCAGGTAGTGCAACTTACATGGTGTCGTTTGAAAGGGATGAGTGTTCTCAGCCTCCAAAGATGATCTATCTTCTGCCATCTGAATTCAACCTGAACTCTGTTAAAAGTTACCCTCTCATTTAGGTCCTCAAGAATCCACTGGCTATCTACAAATAACCCTGGAGGGAATGAGTCACCAGCTAGCTGGAGATCGTTAGATTCCAGATTCTGACTGGGGTGGGGAATGCCGAGGTCTTGCATTTCTAAGAAGTTCCAAGTGATCCTGATGCTTCTGGGTTGCAGACCACAGCTTGGGTCCCAGGGGTCTGGCACAGTGGTAGGGAACCTATGGCATTCTTGCTGCAGCTGGCTGTTTGTTATTGAAAGCTTTAAAAGGTTTGCCATCACTGGTCTAGCAGTTGCTCTCTGATTTGTGTTTATCAGAACCACCTGGAGACCTTCTAAAACCAGATTGTTGGCTCCCCACCCCTCTATCCACAGGTCTTCTGCTTCAGAAGGCCTGTAGCATGCACAGAGATTTTGCTGTACTAACAGGTTTCCAGGTACTGCTGCTTCAGTGGTTCATGGATTGTACTTTAAGTTCAACTCTGTAGCCTGTGTCTGCTTTCTTCACTCTGAGAGAAACTGGAGACAGTATTCAGTGGAAACCTCACTTGTGGGAATCAATGTCAGCTGCTTTTTCATCATGCCATGTCTTGGCCTGACTTGTTCTGCTACTTCTTCAATTCCACCCAGGGCCATTGCCAATTTCCAGTGCTCTCCAACTCAACAGTGCAAGCTAATATTCACTGAGAAAACAGAAACCCTTCAACTAAATCAAGTTCCTGTTGAAATAAGATAGAAATCTTCATAGGCTAGGGAACATAAATTCTTGGGCCTGAAGGCGTGGGCTCTTATTGACATATTTAACTCTCTCCTTTCTCACTAATAATGTATGAAATGCACCCTCTCCTACTGCTCCTACTTTTATTGCAAGGACGGGTTACACAGCAAGGTTGTACCAGATGTCTCAAGGGTGAGAATGCCCATAATACACATCTCACAGGGAAGAAATTCCCTAAAACATAAGGCCATGCTCATGACCCAGTGAAAATTTGCCAGACCCTAGGCCACTAGAGAGAAGTCATGAAACCTAGTCCTCTCCTTTTCTCCTGATCATTAGAGTTTATGCCTTCTTTAGCTCCTCAAGCTAAAGTCTCTTCCCTACTTTTTCTTACTTTCTAACTCCATTAAATAAATCTGCCTATACCTTTCACTAATGCATCCTGAAGTTCTTCCTTTATTATGACAGTTGTCAATTCTATTCTGTAGTGGTGGTGGGTCAAATCAGGATCCCCAATCTTGTCTTTGGGGGAACCTCCTTGGATCTTGTCTGATGACATGCCAATTTGGTGATTTCCATCTAAATTGAGCAAAACAACCCTTGGCTAGTTGGTGATATTCTCTGGCCCCTGGCAACCAACACTATATCTACATCCATATAGAAGCCCTCTCTCCTGTAACAGGTAGATAAATATTCCTTTGCCTATGCAAAGTCATTCCATTTGGGATTACATATCTACAAATCTTGGAGGTCTTCTTCACTTCTCCTTCTTAATTCTTATTTCTTCTTTTATGTTCATGATATCTACATTTTTCCCACCTTCAAAACTCCTTTACTCTTACCTTGGTTACATTCCTAAAACCTAAAAAACCTGTAATATTCACTCATTATTACCTCAGTTCTGAGACATTTAAAAAATCCATTGGAATCTAACTTTCATCGTCCTGCTGACATCACCACCTTGTTGACAAATTCAGTAGCACTTTTCAGTCCTCCACTATGATCTCAAGGCACATTCAACTACTCTAGTAAACTTTACTAAAGGTCAATGACTCCCATACTGGGCATAATCCAAGCAGGAAAACAAAACAAAAAAATGCTTAAAAATGTAAGGAATTGTATCCCCATAGGTGATGGAAGATCTGAGAAAATAAATAGGGATTGACTGAGGCAACATAGCAATTAGTAAGGGCAGAAGCTACTACCCTCCTGACTGGGAGGATGAAAGGAAGAAGTAGGGATTCTGTAGCCAAGGCCTCCTGTAACCTGTGGAAATGAGGTACGGGTCTATATGGGAGAATTGGAACCCAGGAGGAGACAAGATGGGGAGAAAGTCCCTGGGTTCTACCTTACTATCTTCAGCCTTCCACCAGTCTTTTTTTCAAGCCCAGGCTGCAACCCCTGAGAGAGGAGCCTGGGGGAAATGGCCTGAAAAGTTTGGTAACTTGTCTGTGATGAAGAGCAGAGGGGACAGGAGTAAGGAATGGATCTGATGGGGCAGGCAGACCAAGCACCAGCACCACACCTACAAATGTATCTGCAAGCACCAGCACTCCCTCCCCTGATCTATCCCCTTCTCTGAGTGCCTGTGGTGCTGGAGACTGAGCCCAGGGTCTTGTGCATTCTAGGCAAATGCTCTACCCACGAGCCGCACCCATCATGTCCATCGCTTAAACATCAAGAAAGGATTGCAACTCACACTGAACATTTCCCAAATGGTATCGTGCCTCCCACCAAGCCTGTTTCCCCTAAGTCAGTTACTATCACTGAAATAGTCCCTTGAGTTCCAATTGTCCTTTATTCCTTGTTTGTTTGTTTGGTTTTGGGTTTTTATTTGTCTGTTTGTTTTTGTTCTGCCCACATTCTTTTGGTTACCAGCTTTTGTTGACCTCTGCTTTGAATCTGTTCCTCAAATCCATGCTCACTCCTTTAGCCTCTGCTGCCAGAATGACCTGCCTTACACACACAGAGTCATATACCACATCTACTCAAAATTCTTGGTATTCCTTGTGCTATAGGCAACTGAATTAGTGAGAAATATTGTAGGCAGTCAGACAGGGCTAGACCCTCAAAGGAACTGGTACGGAGGACCAGAAATCTCGTGACGTTGGAAGAGACACACATCTCTTGCTGTGGGCCAGATCTCAAGACAGGAGGCAAAACAAGCACAACCACACCCTAAGTATAAGCATCAGGGATTAAGTATGGATCACCTTGAGAAGCCAGGGATTACCATCCCAATCCCCTACAGAAAGTCACTGATCCTTAAGAATGCTCGTTTACTACATGACTCACTTCCCTGTTTGTCCCTGATTTGGTCAATTTTACCTAAACAATTAATCTTATTGGCTGACCACAGTTCTGTCCCACCTCAAACCCCTCTGCCTTGTGAGTTCCTAGTTCTCCCCATCATGGTTTTATGCTATGAAAGTCACTAGAAAAGACAGAGTCTTTGGCAACCCACTCGGAACCCCTTTTGTCTCTCTCTCAGAAGTTTTCTTTCTCTCAGTAAATATTTCTGTTCTTAACCTCTGTTGTTCCTAAAATTCATTCTTCGATTTTAGAGAACACAAACTCACATTGGACATCTAGTAGGTCAGGAGTTTCATTCCCTATATCACTAAGTCACATAGTTTTGGCTCAAGGGTACTATACTCATCAGTCCCAGTGTGACATAATAAAGTAAGAAACAGGGTTCATGTACATAATTGGGTGTGTCCATGTGCAATTGTCCAGGGCTTCCCACAAAGTCCACACTCGATTTAGTGTTCTGCTGTCTCTCCCTTGAAATTCGTGATATAGTTTTGTGTGGAGCATGTGTGCTGGAGTTAAATACAGGGCCTCAGGGGTGGGAAACAGACTTTCTACCACTGAACTACAGCCCCAGCTCTGAAAGTCATGATAATTTTGAAGAGAAAACCTTTCATATTCACTTCATATTGGCTCTCACAAGTTATGTAGCCAATCCTGGCTTGGAAAATCTAGAGGACTAAAAACACAAGCTGGATGCTATTCTGAATAATAACAACTTGTATACTTAGAACCATTTTGGATTTTCAATTTTAGAAATTACGGATACTCTAGTTAAGGAATGACTATTTGCAATGTATATAAAAGGAATACAAAGATTATTCAGAACAATAACCTGAATGTGAACTAAAAACAAAAGGGTTTTTAAGGCTGACAGGAAAATATATTGTTAATAGCAGAGTAAAATAGTGGTATTTTTTAAAAAACACGTAAAAATATGGGAAGGGCTGGGAGTTTGGCTCAGTGGCTTAAGCACCTGTCTGGCAGGCTTGAGGTGGTGAGTTCGACCCCTGGTGCCAAAAATATAAATATAAATATAAATATAAAAACATGGCAAATGACTATATCATGGTGGCTGGAAATCTATATTGAAAATCTATTGGAAAAATGTAGAAAAAAGTAAAGATCATTATTTTTATACCACAACTACTTATTTATTTTCTTCATTATAAATTGAGTAACAAAATAGCTACTTAGGATAAACAGAAGAAAAACTTTGGTTTGAGATATAATAAAAAGTAAGTAAGGACTCAAGATTATTCCTGTGTTTTTCTTCTTGCTCACCCTTTTCATCCCTTCCCCTTTCTTCTTCCTCTCTTATTCATCTTCATTATTCTCTTTCTTCCTCCTAAGTTCTGGGAACAGTAAGGAAAAGGGTTCACTCAGGCTTTGTTTGAAATCCCATCTCAGGTGGACGGTCTGGAAGTCAGCTTTGCCTCCCAGAGAGCAAGAGAAGCAAGACACCGGGGGGCCGAAGTGGCTGTGACTACATGGACAGATGGAGCCGCTGGGGACGGAGGGCGGTGGTTGAGGCACAGCTGAACTATTGCTCCTAGAGAGGAGAGAAAAAAATCGCAAGTAATTTGTCTGTCTGCAGTGAAGAAAAGGGAGGGCATCAAGCCTGCTGTGCCCACCTCCAGTCCTGTGCAAGCCTGCTCCTTCACCCACATGTGCTGTAGGGCGGGAAAATGGTCATTATATCTATTCTGACTTAAACTTTTATCCCCTTGTGTGTGTGGTGAGCACTGCAGAATTTTTACATTCTTTACAAAATTCTGTCTCACTGTCATTTTTTTCTTATTAACAGGCATAACTTCACCAAAGAGAAATTTACAACTAGCTTTTAAAAAATCCCAGGGGGCGTTGAATCAGCAAGTGCTGATGTCTCATTTTATTGTATGGTTTTCGAGACTCTTATAATAGGTTGTTGGGGTTAATTCAGGTGCTTCTTCCCCTGGAATAGCTTGAGAGTAAAATAACAAACATAGGAACCAAAATGGTATAGGTAAAAATAGCTCTCGAGGTAAAAGGGGTAGATTAGGAGCTTCTGGTGTCCTAAACACTCTCAACTCTGGAAATAGCCTAATTAGAACTGAGAAAAAGATAATAAAGGATAATTGTTAATCATAAGCAAAAAATTTGGAAACATCAGGTTTTTAAAATTAGATAGAGAAAACAAAACACAGTTATGGTAGTTTGGATTTGGATTGGCAGCAAGTATCACAGGTGTCATTTCTATTTCCTTAATTAGTCCAGCCAGACTCACCTAAAATGTATCTGGAAAGTAGAAAATAACCCTGTCATTATGCCATGAAGGTCTGTGGGTGCACTGCACACTATGGTAGTCACCAAAAATGTGGCTATTTAAACTAGAGTAAAAGTATTCAAGAGCAGAAGGATCACAAGTTTGAGAGTCCCACCTGGACAACTTAGTGAGGCCCTCAAAAAACAAAAGGGTTAGGGAAGTAGTTCACTGTGAAGGCCCTGGATTTGGTCCCCAACAATACACACCAGAGGTGGGGGGGAGGAGAAGGAGGGAAAGGGGGAAAGGGGAAAGAGCGAGGGAGAGGTTCAATTTGGAAAACATTACTTATTAGAGATCTTATGACAATTTTTATTATGTAAGTACAAAACTAGTTCTATTAGGATAAAAGGATTAACTAATGGTTATTAACCAAAGCACAGATAGTAAGGCATGTAATTAATAAGTAAATGAGAAATACGAAAACTAAATTTTAAGAATTCTTCCCAGGGATAGAACATCCTTGTTGTGTAAGGAAATCAGAGTAGGTAAGCATAATAACAAAATAACAGTTGTTGAAATGATGCCTTACAACAAGAAAATTTTAAAGGAAAGGAATGGAAGGAAAAATGATAAAAGACAAGTCTACTACAGGTCATTAACGTAAACATGGGGAGGGAAGACACAGAGACACAGATAAGAATTCACAAACACAATCAGCAAAGAAAGGAAAAGAAAGGCCCACAGGAAAAAGGTTTTTCCATGGGGAAAAGCCATGAAGAAATTTATACAAACAACAAAGCTAAGGAAGTATTTGCAGAATATATGACAATAGAACTTTCAATGTGGACAATCCATACAAAAGAATAAGAAAAAACTTTATTAGGCTAATGAGTAAAAGATTAAAAAAGAGAGAGAGAGAGAGAATTTACAGAAGGGGAATTAAGAGTCAAACACATAGGGAAATTCTTTTCTTCCTTAATGATCAAAGAAAAAAAAACCAAAATGAGATTTGACAGAACGCATATCAAAGCAGCCCAGGGAGGGGAAGATAGAATGCTCAGGAAGCCATCAAAATGAGGGGGAGCCAGACACTGGAAACTCTTTCTATGGTTCCAGGGAGAGAATGGAGGCAAAACTTTCACAGTCATCTAAGGAAATCTACTGGGGAAGTAACAATACTTAAGATGCTAGACATGAATGTACCGCTTCCCGGGATAATTGTGATTCTGTATAATAGTCACAAATACATACTAAAAAACAACAACAAAACACATTCACAGCCTTTGCCCACTGACTCTACTCCAGGTGCTGACCTTAAGGCAAGCCTGCAAAACATAGAGAATGCTTTCTGTACAAAAGTCGGCATCTCCGAATTTAATTGGAGAGACTTGGTGCCATTTGACAGGCTGTTCCTTAGTAAAAATTATGCTGCAGAGAGTTTTTTACTCTTTGTTTTAAAATTAACTATGTAATATTTGAGACAAAAACCAAAGAAAATTGGAGTTACCTCTCTGAAGATTAGTAGGTGGTCCTCACTGTCTCATGTATGCACTTGAAGTCACACTACATATATTGTATGTTTTGTAGGGTGTTCAAAACACAAAGGAAATCATGTTGTAAGAAGTGTTTTGTAACTTGTCCTTGGTACTTCAAAAGGAATCTTTCTCCAATTTGGCTGGGTAATACACACCTGTAATTCCAGCAGTCTGGGAGACTAAGGCTGGAGGATGGCAAGTTTGAGCCTAACTGGGGCAATTTAGTGACTTAGTGAGATCCTGTCTCAAAATGAAAAGGCCTGGGGATGTGGCTCAGTGGGAGGGCCCTGGGTTCAATTCCTACTACCCTCCCCCCAGAAGGGTCCTTTCCCTTTTAGCACAGAGCAGTGTCCTCACTCTTTATAGTGTCTGCATAGTTGTTCACACTCTACTAATGGCTCCTTTTTGAGCCATTTTCCTCTAAAACATTTAGTCTGTGTGCACTATTTTGCTGTTAAAACAAGCCCTGCAGCATGCAACTTCTCTGTGTTTCTTTGGACCCATAGACCAGCATTCCCCTAGGATGGATAACTAGAAGTGGAACATCTGGCTTCAAATGAAACGTGCATTTTTAAATTGTGATAGATAACAGTATGCATACATGTAGATAGATATGTACAACAGTACACTCATACAATTACCTACTTCTCCATATGCTAAGTAACATGTGATTTTTTTTTTTGTTTTTGTTTTTTTGTTTTTTGAGACAGGGTCTTTCTCTGTAACTCAGGCTGGGCTTGAACTTGCTATGTAGTCCAGGCTGGCCTCTTAACTCATGTGATCCTCGTGCTTCAGCCTCTCAAGTCCTGGGGCTACAGGTGTGTGCCACTACAGCTGGCTCAACATGGAATAAAATTTCTACCATTTAGTGGAAAATATACCTAATTATTTTAATAATACTGAATTATTTATATGGAACAACCTATTCTTAGATTCATGTTGAAAATATTTTCTATCACATATTTTAAAAGTTTTGTTATGTTTCATTTTTATGAGATGAAGTCTCACTATGTTGCCCAGGCTGGCCCCAAACTCATGGGCTTAAGTCATTCTCCTGCCTCAGCCTCCCAAGTAGCTGAGACTATAGGCATACACTGCCCTACTCAGTTTTTATTTTAATTTTTTTGTGTGTGCTAAGGATTAAACCAATGGGCACTCTATCACTTGACTACATTTCCCAGTCCTTTTTAAAATTTTGAGATCATGTCTAGCTAAATTGCAATCCACTTTGCCTCAGCCTCCTGAGTATTACTAAGAATTTAGGCTGAATGTGGTGGTGCACACCTGTAATCCTAGCACTCAGGAGGCTGAGGCAGGAGGATCAACGTGAGTTCAAGGCCAGCCTGGGCTACAAAGTGAGTTCAAGTCCAGCCTGAACTGTATAATGAAACCCTGTCTCAAAAAGACTTTAACAGGGCCTTTTGTGATACATTAAAGAATTTTGGGGAGGGGGTGTGGCCCAATTTACCAGCCATTCACTGTGACTGACTTGGCATCATTTTAAATGGCTATCATTCTATAGAGATTATAAAAATATCCATACACTTTTTTCTGTTAATATTTTCATGATATACTTTTGCCCTGATAGCTCTAGAGTGAGACAATAGCACTCATTATAAAACTATGTAGAAAAAATGGGATAAAACAAAAAAGATAACGCACAGAAATGAAAGTATAGCAAAAAACTTACGTTGTTCTTTCTGGGTGAGAGATTATTTGTGATTCTTTTCCTTCTAGTGTATGTTTCTCTCCACCAATCATCACATTTCACCAAATTGAACTTAATATCCAATCAAACTTAATTTTCTTTGTATAACTGGTCAGATATACATTGTAAAATATGGGGGGAGGGGAATCATTGGTACTCAAAACTCAAAGGTTTAAGAATAATTGAGGGGTCCCTCCTCCTTGCCCCCCAGACCTAGCATAGCCACACGATCCTTGGCTGCCCCTCCTCCTCGTGCCCCTGACCTGGGACAGTACAAATCACGGGCTGCCCCTCCTCCTTGCTACCCAGACCTAGGACAGTGGCAGGATCATAGGTCACCTTCCCCACCCACCTGAAAGACCACTGCAGCCCATGGACAATCAGCGACCCTTTCCATCAGCTGCAGAACCTTGCTGGGCTGATGGGAGCCTCAGCAACACCTTACCCACACAGAGGACCTCAGTAGGCTTGTGACGGTGTGGTGAGTTTCCCTGTTAAATAGAGGACCTAAGTGGGTAAACAAGAGCAGCAGCAATCTACCCCCGCAGCTGTAGGACCTTGGTGAGACTGGCAAGAGTATGGGTGAGTCCTTCCTCCACATAGAGAACACCAGGGTTGTTGAGGTGGTGCCAATAAGGCCTCCCCCAACTCAGAGGAAATCAAAAGGACTTACGAGACACCCGGTGACACAGTAGGGTCCCAGCTGAGGGGAACACTATAGATTTGGTAGATTTGGTGGCCTGGAACAGCCTGAATTGGCCATAATAACAGTAGGAACTAAGGGTTGACTTACATCAATAGGACTCACCCAACAGGCCCTGCAGGAGGAATTCAGGTGACTGGCCTTCCCCTTCATTGTGGGACCCAGCAACTGGAGAAACACCAACCACACAGTAGGATGCTAAGACATGCACTACTGACAGTTGAGACTAGTGGGACTGAAAAACCAAATATTAACCCAAAAGGTGAAAATGACAAAACGGAAAAGCAAAATGCAGCCTCAAACATCCAGTCCATCAGGAACAAGTACAGGAGACATTGACATAGAGGACATTAAAAGTCATACACCTGAAATTTCTGAAAAGATAGCAAGTGAAATAAAGAAACAAATCCATGAGGCTATAGAGGAAGTCAGATTAGAAATAATCTGTCACATAAAGAAAGAAATGACAACCCTAATAAAGGAGTTGCTCATCATAGCTAGAAAAGATGTAGATTAAAAAGTACAGGAGCATGGGGAAATGATGAACAATATAGAAAAGATGTAGAATGCATGAAACAAATTTAAAGAGATATCTAAGAAATAAAAATTCTATTGAAAGCAGGTAAAACTGTTTGAATGAAGCTGAGGATAGAATTTCAGACCTTGAGGACAGGATCACAGTTAGCAATCATGAAAGGAAAGAACTTTTAAAAATAACAGGGCAGCGTGAAGTGACAATTTAACAGCTTCAAGATGATGCAAAGAGAAACAATATAAGACTAAAAGGCATCAGTGAAGATTCAGGGGTCAATGCAAAAGATATAGGCAAACTATTCACAGAAGTAATAGCAGAGAATTTCCCAAACATGGGAAAAGAATGTGATATTCAGATAAGTGAAGCATACAGAATGCCAAACATAACCAAAATAAATCAACACCCAGACATATAATAATTAAGATCCAAGAAATTCAGCATAAAAACAATACTAAAAGCTGTTAGAGAAAAGACACAACTCACCTATCAAGGAAAGCCTACTAGAATCACAGCAGACTTCTCAGCACAAACCCTCAAGTCAAGATGAGCGTGCAGTGAGGTGTTTCAAGCCCTGAAAGAAAACAATCTTCAACCCAGATTGATGTACCCTGCAAATCTTTCTTTAAAATTTAATGGAGAAATAAGATACTTCCATGACAAAGAACAACTGAAGAAATTCATATGCACCAAACCAACCCCAGAAAGAATACTGAAAGACATATTAGAGAGAGATAAAAATGACTGTAATTCCCAGAACAACAACAGAAAGAAACCACCAGACAGGGCAAGCAATTAAACAAGGGGGAAAAGCAGAAAACCAACAACAGGAAAATAACACAACAAAGTTGAGCCAGTACATAGCAGTTACATCCATCAATGAAAATGGCTTCAATTCACCTATTAAAAGAAATAGGTTAACATAATGGATCAAGAAACAAGATCCAACAACATGTTGTATACAATAAACACATATGACTCCAAAGGAAACTCATATACTAAAAGTCAAAGGATGGAAAACAATATTCCAAGTGACAGGAACCCAGAAAAAAGCAGGGGTAACTATTCTGTTTGCAGACAGTGTGAACTTCAAACCAAAAATGATCAAAAGAGATAAAAAAAGTCACTATATACTTGTTGGGGGAAAAATTCAAGAGAAAGAGCTAACAATCATAAATATATATGCACCAAATACAGGAGCACCCAATTATATAAGACAAATAGTAATAGACATGAAAAATCAAATATGCAATAATAATTATAACAGGAGACCTTAAAACCCCATTGTCACATAGAGATAGATCAACTAGACAAGAAGTCAGCAAAGAAATAACAGAACTGAATCAAACCTGTGAACAAATAGACTTAGGAGACACTTACAGAGTGTTCCACCCAACAACAAAAGAATACACATTTTTCTCAGCTGCACATGGGATGTTCTCTAAAATAGGCCATATATTAGCCCATAGAACATGCTTAAGTTAATGCAAAGGGACTGAAATTATCCCATGCATATTATCTGATCATGATGCACTGAAATTGGAGTTCAATGGCAAAAGAAACTGCAAAACCTACATAAAGAAATTAAATAACAACCTCTTGAACAACCAATGGGTTACAGATGAAATGAAAGAAGAAATTAAACAATATCTAAAATTCAATGAAAGTGCAGACACAACATAACAAAACTTGTGGGACACAATGAAAGCTGTTCTAAGAGGGAAATACATAGCAATAAATTTTCATATCAAGAAAACAGAATGAGCACAAATAAACAACCTAATGCTACACCTTAAGCTTCTAGAAAAAAAAGAGCAAGTCAAACCCAAAGTTCATAGAAGAGAGGAAATTATAAACATCAGAGCAGAAATTAATGCAATTGAGACTAAGAAAACAATACAAAGAATTAATGAATCAA
This sequence comes from Dasyprocta punctata, assembly GCA_004363535.1. NCBI lineage: Eukaryota > Metazoa > Chordata > Mammalia > Rodentia > Dasyproctidae > Dasyprocta > Dasyprocta punctata. The sequence continues at coordinate 76,986 of RJWM01005830.1, read as the reverse complement.
AGAGCTGGTTCTTTGAGAGAATAAACAAAATTGATAAACCTCTAGCCAGCCTTATAAAGAAAAAGAAAGAAAAAACTCAAATTCATGCAATAAGGAATGAAAAGGAAGAAATTACTATAGATCCCATGGAAATTCAGAAGATCATGAATACCTACTTTGAAAATCTTTACTCATATAGGGTGGAAAACACAGAGGACATGGACAAATTCCTAGAAACATGAATTACCAAAGCTGAATCAAGAAGTTATAACAATTTTGAATAACCCAGTATCAGCTACTGAAATTGAAAATGTGATTAAAAACTTACCAACAAAGAAAAGCCCAGATCCTGATGAATTCATAGCTGAATTCTACAAGAAAGTTAGAGAACATTTAATGCAAATACTCCTCAAACTTTTCAATGAAATTGAAAGGGAAGCAATCCTCCCTAATTCATTCTTGATAGCAAGTATTACTCTGACACCAAAACCAGAGAAAGACTCAGCCAAAAAGGAGAACTATAGGCCAATCTCCCTAATGAAGATGGATGCAAAGATTCTTAATAAAATGCTGGCAAATAGAATGCAGCAAATCACCAAGAAGATTACACATCGTAACTGGCTTAGTTACTTTTCACTCATTGCTGAGACAAAATACCTGACACCCAAAATTAGGGAAGCAAAGGTTTATTTCTTACAGTTCTTGGGGGTTTCAGTCCATGCTCAGTTGGCTCCAAGGTAGGCGTGGCATTGCAGGGCCGCCATTCATGATGGCCGCCGAACAGCAAGGCTAACTAGTGAGAGAAAGAGAACATGACTTCCTCTCATCCTTACCCTGTATGTCGGCTCCACCCCTGGGCAGGTACAGCACTCACACCACCAATCCCAGTGCTAGACAACAAACCAATCATGCCCACCAGACTCAGCCCCATCCAAATTACATGAGGCCTTGGGGGGGACACAGGATCAAACCAATACAATGACCAAGTGGGATTTATCCTGGGAATGCAGGGATGATTTAACATATGTAAATCAGTAAATATAATACATCACATCAGCAGAGCCAAAGACAAAAATCACGTGATCATCTCAATAGACACAAAAAAAGCCTTTGATTAAAGTCCAACACTTGTTCATGATAAAAACCTTACAGAAACTTGGAATAGGTGGTATCTACCTCAATCTGATAAAAGTCATCTATGACAAACTAACAGCCAACATTATACTAAATGGACAAAACCTGAAATCTTTCACTCTAAAATCAGGAATAAGACAAGGATGTCCACTATCACCACTCCTATTCAATATAGTTCGGGAAACAATAGTCAGAGCAATCAGACAAGAGAGAGAAATAAAAAGAATAAGGATAGGAAAGGAAGAAGCTAAATTATCACTTTGCAGATGACAGGATATTCTACATAGAAAACCCTGAAAACTCCAGGGCTACCAGAGTTAATAAACAAATTCAGTAGTGTAGCTGGATACAAAGTCAGCATTCAAAAATCAATATCATTTCTGTACACAAACAACAAACTCACTGAGAGAGAAATAACACCTTTCAAAATAGCATCCAAAACAATGAAATACTTAGGAATCAGTCCAACAAAGAATGTAAAAGACCTATATGCTGAAAACTATAGTACTCTAAAAAAGGAGATTGAAGAGGATGTTAGAAAATGGAAAGATATCCCTTGCTCTTGGTTAGGAAGAACCAACATTTGGCCATACTCCCAAAACTGCTATGCAGATTTAATGCAATCCCAATCAAAATACCATTAATAAAGCTTACAGATTTAGAGAAAACATTCCTAAAATTCATTTCGAAACAGAAGAGACCTAGAATAGTAAAGGCAATTTTGGGCAACAAATGCAAGGCAGGAGGCATCTCAATCCCTGACTTGAAATTGTAGTACAAAGCTACAGTGATAAAATCAGCATGGTACTGGCAAAAAAATAGACCTGAGGATCAATGGAACAGATTAGAAGATGCAAATACAACTACAAAGGCACTCAGCCACCTTATATTTGACTAAGTGTCTAAACATGTTCACGGGAAGAAAGAGATAGCCTCTTTAATAAATGATGTTGGAAAAATTGACTTTCCACAAGCCAAAGACTGAAACTAGACCCATGTCTATCACCATGCACTAAACTAAAGTCAAAATGGGTCAAAAATCTAAATATTAAAATAGAAACACTAAATTTACTGGAAGACAAGGTTAGAAATCTTGAAGACATAGAAGTAGGCAAAGAGTCCATGAACAAAACACAAACCTCATGGGAAGTACTTCAAATAATCAACATCTGGGATCTCATCTTAATAAAAAAGTTTTTGCACTTCAAAAGAAATCACCAATAAAGTGAAGAGAAAACCCACAGAGTGGGAAATCATTTTAGCCAGCTGTCCCTCAGACAAAGGACTTATATCCAGAACATATAAAGAATTGAAAAACATCAGGCCCCTCAAACTCAAAGACCCAATCCAAAAATGGGCATCTGAAATGAACATGCACTTCTCAGATGAAGAAATACAAATGGCAAATAAATACACAAAGAAATGCTCAACTTCACTGGTCATTCGAGAAATGCAAATTAAAACAACATTGAGATTTCATTTCACACCAGAAAGAATGGGTGCCATCAAGAAATGAGCCAATAACAAATGTTGGAACCAATAACAAATAACACTGTGGGGAAAAAGGAACACTTCTCCACTGTTGGTGGAGTGTAGACTGGTGCAACCACTGTGGAAATCAGTGTGGAGATTCCTCATAAAACTAGGATTGGAAGTCCCATTCAATCCAGCTATTCCCCTTCTGGGTATTTTCCCAGAAAAATTGAAAATGTCATGTCACAGTGATACATGTGCACCCGTGTTTATAGCACCACAATCTGCAATAGCTAAATCTTTGGAAACAACCATAATACCCATCATCTGCAGAATGGATGAAAAAGATGTGGTATTTTTATATAATGGAATATTATTCAGCTATAAAAAAGATGATCTTGAGGCTTTTATAGGTAAATGGAGGCAACTTGAGACTATGCTCATAAGTGAAATAAATCAGACTCACATTTGTAAATATCGTATTGTCTCCCTACTATAAAAAATAAATAATAATAATAAAAAACTGAAAGAGTAATAAGTTCCAGAATGTACAATAGATATTGTAATAATGAAAGGGAAAGAAAGTGCTCAAAATTAAAGAACAACTAGGATAGGGGAAAGGAGAAGTGGCAGAAAGGAAAAGATTATATGTATGTAGGTATATACATATAACTGTATGTATGTATAAGTGTGCAAGATAGATTATACTACTAATTCTGTTAGTTCATCAAAAAGAATAGTTTGTGTTGTCATTATTTGATTGTCCAATCATTTATTATGCCTAGATCTTGTAACTTGAACAACTACTTCTAAGATAACAATATACAATATGTTAACTAGTGTTGATTTCTTACTGTTTTTTAAAATTCTGTATGATTTCTACCCTTTTTTATGTTTTGCTTCTTAAAATAAAAAAAGTGGAAAAAAAAAGACTAATTGAGGATCAGAAAAACCAGACATGTGGCAGCCAGTGAGGGTCACCAGTCACCCGCTACATTCCACCCCTAGCCACAGAGATGGGCTCCTGACTCAGCCTGGCCCATCTGAGTCCTTCCCTGGCATTTCTCAGTGACAAAGAGCTCCCCTGCCTCTGTGAGGTCACAGGGCTGACAAGTTTGTGGTCACAGCTGTGTGTGGACCTGGTTCCAGTTGGACAGATGATAAAACAAGTGACATGCAAACATCCTCAGAGACAAAGACTGAAAGATGGAGGACCACAGGTCACTTCATTCCCCATGTCTAATTTTCCTTAAATTCAGGTCTGCCACTAGTTGAGTTTTCAGAGCTGCTAAATGGTGCCCCTTCCTTTTTTCTTTGCTGTAAGCAGAACTTAAATTGTTGGCACCAGAAAGTTCCACATGGAAAAAAAATGACAAGAAAAAGAGAAGATTGCAGAAATACAAAAATATCATTAGGCGGGAATAATTATACATCTTGGGGGCAGCCATCGTTACTTTGTCAGAAGAGCATTAACAAGTAATATAATTTAGCAACTACTTGGTTTATAGTCATTAAGCATCTTATCAAAAAAATAACAAAATAGTAGCAAATAAAAGCATACTTTCATAAATTCTGTATTTCTGAAAAAGCAGGCAGGGCCATGAAATCAAGGGTAATGTTTCAAAGTAAGAGGTGACAGTCCTAAGACATGTACACCACCTAGAAGTGGCCTACAAGAGCTGTCCACAAACATATCAATAGGCGTTTGTGAGCGTACCATATTCGACACAATATTAGACACCATTTGTAGATGTTAAAAATGCGTAGTTGGTAGTTGGCTTAATCTGAAAACATTCTTCAGATTGATACATTATGAAATAAAGGGCTTCTGGAATGTAACTCATTCATCTTAAAAATCTGAACTCTGCAAAGATCATGGGCTTCACTAGTGTCACCAGTGGAATTTAGTTAGACCCAAATCTCTGGAATCCCAATCTGGTGTTTTTTCTGTTGCCTCTCAATGCCAATATGAGATGACTAAACTGATCAGAAACAACAAACACAAAATCCCAACACTGTATCAGAATTGTATATGTGTGCTGTAAAAATAATGCTATCATTTTGTACTCACAAAAAATTCAAGTCTTTTTAAAAGTCATATGATAGGGGCCAGAGATTTAGCTCAGCAGCACAAACGCCTGCCTGGCATGCACAAGGCTGTGAGTTCGATCCCCAGTACAAAACAAAACAAAACAAAACAAAACTATAATGAAAGTACATTGTGTTTGTAAAAGGGTTTAGGTGAATTACTTATGGGAGAAGAGTTTGGGTGGAAATCTATGCCTGACTCAGTCAGCGTTCAGACAAAGATTATATGTAATAGATGAGCCACTGTCCCAACCTTCACCTATTTTTCATGTGGTGAAGTGACAGTCACCAACTGAAATCACTTTTAAGTTTCCCAGAAATATAGAGAAATGAACCTAATCTTACTTTCACAGCCCATTTAAAGGGTAGAACTTTAACTTTTCAGAAGGAGCTACCACTGTCAAGAAATCCAGCTATTTACGGTTCATGAGGACCTAAAAAAGCTGTCTATGGAGGGTGAAAGTTTATCCTGTTACCGCCTTTGTTATGGTAACACCTCATTTTGGGGTACCATGACTATTATTTTCTTGAAAATTAAAATTTAAAAATTGAATATAATGTCAAATCAAGCTTTTTCAGACACATGTAAAAAAATGTTGAGTGTCTTGGGGGTCAAAACTCAAAGGTTTAAGAATCGCTGAGGACTGGAAGAGCACAGACACAAGGCAGCTTGTTCTCTGCAGTGACGGAGTAATGTTGTTCCAAAGCTCACCCTTGTTCCTCAGCAGCACTTTTCAAACTGTGCAGTCAAAGCAGGCCAGAGAGCAGAGGGGAGCAAATTCCCCTCAAGAGAGGAAAACAAGAGACCACTGCTACAAGACCTCATTCAGATTTCACAGTATGCTTCATAGCATGTTTTGTTCTTTTTTACTAGCACATTTGCAGTAGATAATATATACATCATAACACATCTTAGTTCCTTTTTTATCCATTCTCCTTCCCTGCCTTCATCTCTTGATCTCCATGCTATTTGAGAAAATCTATCTCCCTACTATTACCTGTCTTTTAATTTTGCTCTTCATTTATACTTTGGATTTCTCATGTAAGAGAAAGTATGAGATACTTAAGTGTGTTTGTCTTATTTATTACACTTAGCATTGTGGTCTTGAGGTGAATCCATGTTCCTACAAATGACTCAAGTTTATCCTTGTGGCAGAATAGACTAGTACTCTAATGTGTGTACAGACCACATCTTCTTTTTCCATTAATCTGTGGCTGGACATATTGAAATTTTTGTTTTGATATAAAGAAATACTCCCCCTTCCCCACTCTCAGTATTGGGGATTGAACCCAGGGTCTTGTGTATGTACTCTGCCACTGAGTTAAAACCCTAGCCCCTTGGAAATTTTGAGACAGAGTCTTGCTAAATTGTTCAATCTGGCTCCAAACTTGCAATCTTATTGCTTCGGTCTTCTGAGTAACTGAGACTTCCAGCATGTACCACTGTGGCCAGCTCACAGCTCCTCATATTAAACTCCAGCACCCTCTATGCTCTCTTTTCCTTTCTCTCCAGTGTTTACTATTATATCTATGAAATCACAGGTTCATATATTTTTCTGTTGTCTATTCCTCTTCCCAATGAAGGCAAGGAACACTGGATTTAGCAGGACTAAACGTGCATAGTATGAGTGAAGGACTGATACAGATGATGTTAAATTTCTTTCCCTGGAAGGCATGCTTTTTTTCTTACCCCAAGACATAGAGGCACAGCTGCTCATCCTTGCTGGCACAAAGCTCCTAGTTTAGGGAATGCAGGGGAAAGCAGCAGCAAGGATTCTCCTGCCTGCTCCGCATCATGAAATATTCCCACAAGCACATGCCCCATGAGACCATATTGTGACATATTTTCTGAACTCCTGACAAATTCCCACTAAATACCCTCTGGTTTTAGTCTGATGGTCTTCAGTGGGCTGCATTTGGCTGGGTAATGCTACTCTCCCAGGGAACCCAAAACCTTCTCATCTCTCAGAGCCCAGCGTGGGCCAGACCTCTTTTGTGACATTAGTCTTCACTTAATGGTCTGACTCCCAGGCCAGCTCTTTTTTCTCCCTCAGAGGGCAGTTCCTTTGGCTCTGTGGGATCTGGGCAGGATGTGCATGGACTCTGCTGAAGTAGCCGGAGAGAAAGAACAAACTGATTTCAAAGTGAAGACTGCAATTCTGAAAGAAAACACAACAGCATGCCATCTTCCATGAAGCCACAGATACCAGTCACGGATTTGCTTCAGGCTGTCTTGCCTTTCCTTTCATTTCTCAGGAAAACATTTGCTTTCTTTCATCTATAGCAATCACAGACACACAAAAAAAGCATCATCCTTGGCTTGACCTGTGGGCCCTTGACAAGATATAACTGGGTTTTAAAACATATTTTGCTGGTTATTTGACATTTCTAAACCTACTTGGAACTGGGCATGGTGGCGCACGCCTTTAACTCCAGCACTCGGGAGGCTGAGGTAGGTGGAGCGTTGTGAGTTTGAGGCCGGCTTGGGCTACAGTGTGAGCAAGGCTGGCCTGAACTACATAGTACGACCCTGCCTTTAAAAAAGTAGGGCTGGGAGTTTGGCTCAGTGGCTTAAGTGCCTGCTTGGCAGATGCAAGGTCGTGAGTTTAATCCCTGGTACTGCAAAAAAACTGAACCTACTTTAAAGACAGTGACTTTGTTATCTTCCAGTTTCCCAAATCACCTGGTTTAGCTATATTAACATTATATTTAGCATAAGTCCTTATATAGATCTTAGCTTACACCAGGCATGCTTCTAAGCTGAATGCATATACTAATTGTCCTACAAAACCTTATTCCTATTTTACAGATGAGGAAACTGAGGCATGGAGAGAAGATGAGTAAGGGCACTTGGCCTGCAAGTTCCAGAGTCAGCATTTGGATCCAGGTGCTTGACTCCTGAGGCCACAATCCCAACTATGTGCCCATTTATCTCACAGTTTTGGTCTCCATCACCTGTCTTAAGCCCCTTGCTCACCCTTTACCCCTGACCTTCCCTTTGTGGTCAGAGACCCTGCTGCCCTCCTTCAAAACCATCTCCCAAATCAACAGAGCTAAATTTCTTCCAATTGGGCTGAAACCACTTTAATGACCCTTGACTATTCTTTGCAAACACTCCCTAATTTACTCACTTCTTGGCGGGGCGCCTGCTATTCCGGTGCTTTGGCCAGAGACACACCCACCTCTTAAAATGCTCCAACCATTTTCTCCCTCTGAATTCCTAGTTGGGATATTTACAAGTGAAAAGTTCAACCAGAAAATGCCTTGATCTGCCGAACTGTGTTTGGAGACTATGGATCCCATATACTGGAGTGGGGCAGGTGAGAGGTGTGGGTTCGGAGCTGGATGTTTGTTAACTAAGACTTTAAAACTTTTACTTTTGAAGTCCTAAACTGCAAGAGCTTTGGAAATGGAAAGGTAGGGAAGGATTCAGAACCCATATCAGAAAGAACAATGGATTGGACTTTCCGGCAACTGCCTGTCGGGATAAGGTAGAGAAGAAAGATAAAACGATCCCGCTATTTTTGGACCTCAATGATTCTAATGAGAGTGTCATTACCTGAAATCGGTAGATCTGTAAGCTAATCTCATTTAGGGAGAACAAAAAGTTCATTTCAGAATCTTTGACATCATCCCTCTTCAACAGTTGGGAGACACCCTCGGTGAGCATTTAATGAGCCCCCTTCAAGCGTCTGACAAATGCACAGGATGTTAGGTCCCCAACGATTACTAGCTGAGCACTAGGACACCTTTTCCAGGGGCCTCGTGAATGTGCACGCCAGAGCATTCGATGATTAAGCTGCTTTGCAACTCTCCCAACAGGGGTGCACTCTGGGGTATGATTTAAAGGTCGAGTATGGCTTGCTATGTAGCCTGACTCAAACAACATACATAATAAACAAGCTTTTATTTGTCACACCTCAAAATCCTGTGAAAGTGGCAAAAGTCATTCATTATATGGCAAACTGTTTATGTGCTAGATTCGTTTGGTCTTATTTCATAATGATCTTTTAAAATAACAAACTCTTTTAAAATAAGTTGAGTCTTGCCTGGACAATGCCAGTCGAGTCCACAGATTAACTGGTGAGAGCAGGCTTTTGGGGACTGAGCTGTTGTTACGGTCAGGTACTCAAGGCAGAATGTAGAAAAGGTGTAAGACTTTGCACAGTGCCAACAGAGCTCAATAGACAAGGCCTAGAACGGTGTGTTCAAAGAAACCGAGAGATTGGTAGACGATGTCATGAAACAGTATTACAAAAAATCAAGGGACTGACGATTCGTGCTGGGAACTGACCCTACACCTCCGGTGAGTGCACCCCACCCCCGACTTCACAGAAACCCAGGGGCAGTCGACCCGCACATGTATGACCACTGCAGCGACTTCAGCAGGTCTCTCCGTGCAGTCTCCCCCGGCCCGACCCCTCACTTCCAGCGAAGTCTGCCCTCCTCCCTCCGAGGGACGCCTGAGCCGCGGGTTCAGCGTCTGCCAGGGCGTCCAGCCCCAGTGCTCTCGAGAGCGCCAGGTTTTCGAAGACTGTGGGTAGGGGAAATAAATCCAGTCCGGGTTTTGTCGGGACGGGGTGGGGGGACCGGAGGGCTGCGAGGAATGGCTCGAGAAGAGGGGGGCCGCGGTGGAAAAGACGCCACACAAACAGCTCGCGCCCAGGGTTGGCGGCGGTAGGCCCGGAGCGCGCGGGCGGGCGCTGCGGGCCGGGAGAGGCGCGCGCCGGCCGGGCCGCATGGAGCGCAGCGCGACCCGCGGCCCCGGGGCGGAGGCGGCAGCAGCAGCGGCAGCGGCGGCGGCGGAGGAGGAGGAGGCGGCAGCGCGCCGCTCGCTCACACCCACCCCCGCCCGCAGCCGCCGCGCCGCTCCGCCGTAGCCCCCGGCCGCCGGCGTCCCCGCGGGCCGGTCCAGAGAAGGCGGCGCCCGCGCTCCGCAGCCAGTGGCAGCCGCGCGGCCCGGGAGGCCGCCCCTGCAGCCCCGCAGCCGGGGCGGAGGAAGAGGAGAAGGCGCGAACTCCGGCTCCGCGTCCGGCATGCAGGCGCGGCGTCTGGCCAAGCGCTCCAGCCTGGGCGGCCGCCGCGGAGGCGCCGCGCTGCAGCCGGCCGGGCCCGCGCCCGCGCCCGCCAGGGAAGCCGCGCTGCTGCCCGCGCTCCCGGCCCCGGAGAGCTGGAGGCCGCCGCTGCTCCCGCCGCGCGGCGCGGGCTCCGGCTCCGGCTCCTCTCGGGCCGCGGGGGCCGCCGCCGCCTCGTCGCCCGTGCTGCTGCTGCTGGGCGAGGAGGACGAGGACGAGGAGGGCGCGGGCCGGCGGCGCAGGGGGCTCGGGCGCGTGGAGGAGAGGCCCCGAGGGGGCGCGGAGGAGGAGGAGGACGACGAGGACGACGAGGACGAGGAGGTGGTCGTCGAGGTGGTGGACGGCGACGGCGACGACGACGACGAGGATGGCGAGGAGCGTCTGGTGGCCCTCGGAGCCGGCCGCGCGCTCCCCAAGGGCCCGGCCCGGGGCGCGCTGAAGGTGCGTGCGGGGCGCGGCGACTCCGCGGGACCGCAGCCCGGCCGGGAGGGGTGTGTCAGGCGGCGGCGCGGGAACTGTTGATCCGCGCGCGCCCGGGCCGCCGGTCTCCGCTCCCCGGGCCGGCGCCTCGTCGCCTTGGGCGCGTGCGGGAGGAGGACGCTTCTCCCCGGCGGGCTGCGGGACTCGGGCGCGGGACGAGGCCGGCGCCGGTTTGCGCCTGGTGGGGACGGGCGGGGGGTTGTGGGGAGCGTGAGCTTTTCATCCTTCCCTAAGGAGGCCGGAGTGTCTGTCCCCTTCTTATTTGGAGGGCTACCCGAGCGTATTGAAACTAGCGAGCTGCTTTTCCTGTGTCAGTCTTGCAGCCTTCTCCTTCACGCGGGAACAATCGTGGGTGAGTTTCCACCGCGGACATTCGGGAGGGAACCCCTAAGCCCGGTGCGGCAGAACCCGAGCGCTGGGTTTCCTCGTGCATTTTGCCAGCAGCTTTTTGGCATTGCCTCTTCGCCCTTCCACGTTTAAACTCGACCTCGTTTAGCATTTTGGTGGGCCCCCCCCCCCGAAAAAAATTGCAAATAAGGAAAAAGAGAACATCGGGAAGGAGGGAGGGAAGGTAGCATTTAAAATGGATGTGAGTTTCAGCAGAGAATTCTGGCCAAGTCCCTTGTGCGCGGAAGCACGGCGAGATCTTTCCGTTTGTGTCTCTTCAGGAGATAAGGGGTTTATTATTACACAACTGACTGGCTGGGCTTTCAGGCATGCGATTGGACAAAGCAAACCACGTTGAGGTTCGTGCTCCGTGTATGTTGCTAAGAAGTTTTGAGTGCAGCAAGGGGTGAGCTGTGTAGCAAGTGATTTTTCTTGAGAGCGGTTCTTAAAATCAGCTGAGTAACTAAGACTTTTCAGAAAGTGTTTGGTATTTCAGAAAAAAAAAAATCCATGAACAGTCAGCTTAATAGATAGAAACTATTTAAAATAGTCTTTTGGAGCTCACCACTCCTTCACCCTAAAGTCACTTGCTCAGAGCTTGAAATTGCATTTCTAAAGAAATGTTAAACATCAGCAATTAGAATGGTCCCGGAGTGGGCAGGGGCACAGCTTTCTTTCTTAGACCACCCTAGAAGTACTAGCCTGGGGAGTGAGAAATTTTCAGCCGAGACTCATTTGGGGTGATAGTTTTTGACAGCTGCTAGTTGGAATCCGCACTGTGACCACACTCATTACCATGGTCCGCTGAAAAGCCTGCATTGTATGGCCGCAGGATGTAGCTGGGTGTGAATTAAGTCACATGGTACCAGTGACACTGAATAACTCGAGTAGTGACTCCTTCGTGGTTTTTGTCCAGACATTGTGAAAATGTGTCTTGTGATTTAAATAGTGCCTGCATAGTTTGTGATAGAAAAATTTACACAGTAATAATTTATGCTGTGTGATCAAAGCATACCCAGTGTAAGGAGAAAAAAATCAGCTCTAAAAACAGAATAACTAGGGTATGATAGTTCACATTATCAGAAAAGATTTTTCACATCTCCAAACAAATTTCTTTTAAATTCTTTCAAATGTCAGCGTCCTAGTCAGGTGTAAAGCACATGCGGAATAGATGCAACTTTGAGAACACCCAGGGCCAGTCTGGGCCATGTAGTGAGACCCTGTCTAAAAAGCAAGCCAACCCCCAAACAATATCACACATATATATTCATTTAGTCAACAAGTATTAATTGAGCATCTACTATGTAATACCAGCTGCTAGAACACAGAACCAGGAACACCTTTCTGTGGCTTATGTCTAATGAGGTATGATGGCAACAATGAACTATGTAAGTAAATTAATGAGCATGGTACTTGAAATGGTTATGCTTGCTGTGAGGGAAATAAAGATATGTTAGAGTCTAGGAGGAAAAGAGAAATCTTTTTGAGGACTGCCTCTCAGGAAGGGAGATTTAACCTGAGTTCTAAGACTCTTTGCTTGAAAAAAGAGCCTTTCAGGCACAGGAAATGGCAATTGCAAAGAAAAAAAGATGACAGTGGCTGGAACTGAGTGGGAATGAGAGATGTCTGAGACAGGCCGGGAGCAGCAGCCTAGCATAGGTGAGCCCTTTTAAGGTAGAGCGTGAAGTGTGTGGCGAGCTTTAAGTACTGCAGTAAACGCATGCCAGGTGATTTGTATTTCTCAGAGGACAGTGCTGTGTGAATGAATAGGAAACAGTAGTGGAAGCAGAGACACCAGGCCCGTGGCTAAGGGCCACTGAGAGGTGACAGCTGCTTGGAGTTAGAGAGTGGAGTTGGGCTGGGGGCTGAGGGCCATAATACAGGTCCATTGTGAGAATCAACCTGCCTAGCCCTGTTGAGGGGTTGGGGTTGGGGAAGGGGCTTGAAGGAAAGGGAGGAATCCCCAACAAGGCCAAGGCCCGACAGAAGGCTGGTAAAATGTGCCATTTTCTGAGATGGAGCAAACTGGGAGGGCCCAAGTTGGGTGCTCTGTTTTGGACACATGGAGTGTGAGATGATTAGAATGTCAAGCGGAAGCTGTAATTAGGCCGGTGGTTATAGGATGTGGACGAGGAGGAACTCCAGGCTGGAGGGAGCGTGCCACTGCCAGCTAAAGCCAAGGCGCTGCAAACAAGCTGAGACTGAGAGCCGAGAGCCTTGTTTCAGTTTGGGTCCAGGGTCAGAAGCCAGTGAAGATGTTTTGAGACCAACATCCAAATCATTAGAAAACACCAAGTCCAGTAAGCTAAGAGATGTTCCAGGCGGTGGCGAGTTAGGAACTGTGTTGAATACCACTGAAGTATTGAACGTACAGAACTTAGAGTCTTGTTCATTTGGTTGAGATAGTATGGAACTTAGTGTTATGCTTGGTGAAAGAAGTCTGCGATGTGACTGGAGGGGACCAGCAGTGAATGTGAGGTGAGGATGTAGGGGTGCTTTTTTGTCACGTTTTCTTGGAAAGCAGCACAAAGAGAAGAGAAAATATGGTTTTGTTTTGTTTTTAAAGATGGGAGATGGTAGACTGTAGTATAGTAACTAGAGAGTGATAGAAATTAGCAGAGGGCAAATGCACTTGTTCTTATTTTTTTTCTTCTCTCTCTGTCTCTGTCTCTCTGTCTCTCTCAGAGAGTCTTGCTATGCAGTCTAGGATGACCTCAAACTCCTGATCCTCCTGCCTCAGCCTCCTGAGTGCTGGGATGGCTAGGGTCCACCATCACACCTGGCGAGTGTATTAGTTTCCTATTGGTGGATAATAAACTACCATACACTTCTTGTCTTGTAATAGTTCTTGTGAGTTAGGAGTCTTGTCTTAACTGGGTGTGCTCACGAGGCTGCAGTGCAGGGATGAGGTTGGATGGTTTCTCATCTAGAGGTCTGGCCGGGGAGAAGTCACTTTCGAGCTTACTCAGGTTATGGGAAGAACATCTGTAGGACTGAAGGTCCCAGCCTCTTATTGGCTGTCACCTGGAGGCTGCCCTCAGCTTCTGGGATTCCTGTTCCCCACCCCACACTCACTTCCTGCAGTTCTGTGTCATGCAGGTATCCTAAGCATGGCCTCTCCCTGCACCAAGCAGCAAGAAGAGAATCTTGGTGTCTGTCTGCTGGCAAGATGGAGTCTTCCGTAGTGCAGTGGCATTAGGGGTAGATGTCATGATCTTTGCCGTATTTTATTAGTTAGGAGTGTGTATTGGGTTTCACTCACGCTTGAAGAATTATACAAGGGCCTGGACACCCAGTGGGCAGTGTCACTGAGGGGTCTTCTTAGAGAGGAACCAAAAGACAGTCCTTGGAAACCATTGGGAAGGGACTGGAATCCAAGTAAAGGATTTGCCTTTGGACCCCACTTTCATTGGGAGAAGGTGGAAGAGGTGAGTTCATTTGTGGGTGTATTTTCTATTTAGGCTGAGTTAGATGAAGGAGTACTTGCCCAGTGGCCTCTGTTTCTCCTAAGCTGGAGTAGGGAAGGGAGCTGAGAATGAGGGAGATTTGAAGGAAGAGCTAGAGGCATGAAATAGTGTGTGGGGAGTAGGAAAGCAGTGAGGGAGGTGAAATGGGGCTGCCAGACAGTATCAAGGACCTGTCCAAGTTGTGTAGTTCTGCAGTTACAGTGCAAGTAATCCATCTGGGTGTACATTTTCCTAGCTTCATTCTCTTGTCTCATGCATAAAATAGGAATCACAAAAGCAATACCAGCTTACATTTATTGAGTGCTTACTATGGCCAGTACAAATTGAAGTGTGTAGTACTGCTTAAACTTCATTACATGTCCACAGGTAACCAGGATATGTACATTAGTCTTTGTTATCAGCATGCACCTGTGTGGGCACACATGTGTTTGTGTGTTCCTGGATATTGAACTCAAAGCATTCCCACTGAGGTACATTCCCAGCCCTTTTTATTTTCTGAGTCAAGGTCTTGCTAAGTCACTAAGTTGGACAGGCTGAGCTCAAACTTGCTCTTCCTGCCTCAGCCTCCCAGAGTGCTGGGATTACAGTCATGCACCATCTCACCCAGTTTACCAGCCTCATTTTACAGAAGGGTGAACCACTCAAACATGCGTAACTATTTAGGGCAGAGCAGGAATTGGATCCGTTGGCAGTCTTTGGAGTGAATCTAGGGCCTTATGCAGGAGCTAGACTGTCTTCTTTAGAGAAAACAGCTGGCTTCAACAGGGGTGGGGTTTCACCAGGTGGGTGAACAATGGAAAGAAGGAGGCGGATGTATTGCTGAGAGAGTTGTCAAGGGTTCGACTATGAAATGGTTGATGGAATCTAAGAATAGTGAGGACAGGAGGAGGTTGGGTTGGGAGTGGTGAAGATTCATGGGTCGGTGGACTAGAGAAAACAAAGGATAAACCTTGTAAAATACAATATAGTAATAAAACCCATGGAAATAGAATTCCAAAGTAATTTTAAAACAAATATTTGCAGAATACTCAGGAGACAATACCTATATTAAATAATTTGTGTAAAGAAGGGTCTTCTGAGAATTTCTGAATTGAGAGTCAGCCTCAATCTCTAGTTGAGGATCCTGACTTAGCAGTGACGTATTACACTCCACAAGTGGGAAGCATAGGTTTGCAGCCATAGCCTGGACTTTTGGTCACAGGACTGGCACCTCTCCTGTAAGTATCTGGGATTTTACCTGCCCATTATTGCCCACAGTTGAGGAAATAGAGGAATTGATGCAACTAAGTATCTGAGAAGTAGTGGTTGATTACTAGAGTGGACACTTCTTTAGGCAGTTAAATGAAACCAGAGGCGAGACTTTATATCATATGGTTTTCAATTTCCAGTGAAATGAAGCTTATACTTTTTATCTCCCTTGGTACTGTTCTTGAATAAGTGCCTCCTCCTCCCCTCCACAGACCCCCAACTAACCTTCTGGACCTTTGTAAAAATACTAAGTAGCACAGTAAATAATATCTTCAATTAGATTTTAGTTAAAAAAAACAAGTCAAACATAGGAAGGATTCAACATTAAGTTGCTATTCGGTGAAAGCAAACACAAGGGGGCTAAGATAAGAAGGCCCAGGACTATGCTCTTCAGCGTTGGGTTAGCAGTGTAGGAATCAGGACTAAAATCTAGGGAGTGATAATTTTTTGGTGTAATAAATGTAGGAAAAACCTGGGCTCTAAAGATTGCCAAAGGTGCTAGTATGATTTCATCTGTTGGAACGTATCTTGGTAATAGGAGTGTGTGACTAGCATGCATGAGGCCCTAGGTTCAATCCCATTGAAGATTTCATCTATTGAAAAAGCCTTTTACATAAGGTAATACATACTGTCTGTCAAGGTTAAAACTTTCAGGGCTTGACAAATATTAATTGAACAGAATCTGCTTTCTATATGCCAGGTCTTCGGGGGTGGTGAACACATCTATTAGATTATCTCTTGAATCTCAGAGTGGAAGGCGCCTTTGGCAGGGACCCTGCATTCCAATTTGCTAACAAGTATGTGTCTTACAAATGGTCCATGTTGGCTGTGCAAAAGACACATGTATAAGATGCCAGACAAAGTTGTCATTCACTAACTTGTAGACTGCCAGAGTTGGAAGGGAAACAGAGATTATCTAGTAATTCAATACCCTCATTTGACTGCTAAGAGTGCTGGGACTACACAAGGTGAAATGCTTTGTCCAGCTAGGGCTGCTAGCAAGCTAGCTCAGGCCAGGATTAGTATTGTGCTCTGTTCATTCCGAATTATCACCTTCCTAGTAGGGTTATACTGTGGAGAGTTGTGGATAGAAACACCATTCTCAGAAACATTGTACCACTCCCTGCTTATCTGTCAACTTCTATTTTCAGAATACTTGTCCTTCCTGAAGTACCTTGGTTACAGGCTGCTGTGGTGTGATAGACAAGTGGGACCCCTGGGAATTCTGTCTGCGCCTGTCCCCTCTCCCTCAAAGGTTTCCCAAGGGCACAGATACTTAAGAAAATAGTAACAAATGGGGAAAGAGCTCTGTTTCATTGTGAACCGAAAACCCATAGTCCCTCCTGTGGTGCTCTGGGTAAACTTGCCTTGAAGACATAATTAACAATCAGCATTAACTGAAATCTCTTCTCTTTCATCAAAATTCTACTGCTAATGTTTAACACAACCATTAGGAACAGAAAGAGTCAGAAGCAGAAAGTTGAGCTCTAGCCTGAGTCATCTTGCCCCTTGACTCCTAGTGAGCCAGAACCAGAATGACCCACTGCCCTGTGCCCTGTGCATGCTTGATCTTTTAAAGATTAGGAACCCTATCACTAGTAACAAGACCTCAGTCTGATTAATGTGTTCTCCTACCCAGAAGAGACTTGGCCAACATCTGCGCAAAAGGGAGACGAAACAGGAGGCTTTCTCCTCTACTTCAGGGTGCAAGCGGCACAACTTTTGAATGTAATGATCAGTCCTATCACAACGAATGGATGTAATGTTTACAAATCTAAGAAACCAGACTTCTTAGTTGCTCTGTGCAATTTCATCTTCAGGTAAATGCATGGTTTCCGTTAGACTTCCTAAAATACTTGAAAACACTTGAAAAGTCCCATAACCAATTTCTGGCTTAGTCAAATCTGTGTTATTGAAACAAGGATGATTTTCTTTGGGTTTGCTCCCCACGTTTCTACTCATTCCCTCAAGAAATGTTCCCTAAGGGCCACTTTTTACTAGGTTTCTGATACACACACGAGAAACAATAGTTCATAAATGCTTACTTGATTCCCAGGGAACTCATCTAATATTCTGCCAGATTATCTGTGGAAAGATTTGAAGTCCTTTGTCCTTTTTAACCCTAATAAGATTATGATAGTCTTCCCACGCAACTTCTGCACTACTGCAGTTTGGGATGTAATTTTGGTATATACCTTAGAACAACTGTAGCCAAACAGGCTATCTAAAAAAGATTATATGGCTTGGCCAGGAGGTAATTGTTGGACAGCCAGAAAGGAAGACTTTAAATCACTGAATTTGGCAAGTGACCTTAGTTATTCCTGTTTCCTGGATGAAATGGAACAGAGCTCTGAAATACGTGGTAGTGGAATTAACCTGAGTAAATTCTTACACTTCATTAAAGATGCTGCTTTGGAAAATCCAGTTCTAGAATTTATATGTAAGAGACACAGGTTTGACGCTGGAGTTTTGAAAGGGAATCTTTATACTTTGAGTAACAACTTTGCAGGATCACACAAGAGGGGTTCCTTCATGTTGCAGAACATCATGGAGCCTTCGGGTGCAAAGAAGGTGCTGCCTGTGCATTGCCTTTGAGGGCTGGCTTAGAGCATTGTGTGCGTGCTTTACCTGAATGTTACCAGTGGAAGGTAAAATGAAAGTCACGTCTCCCTGATTGAGACGAATTGGGTGGGTCAGCAAAATAAGTGAATGTCAAAATGTCCCAACAGTTTCAATTAAATCCAATTTTTAAAAAAAGCTGTGTACCTCAAAATATATGATAAAATTCGCAGGCAGGGTACCTGGAGCCCGTTAGCATGACCTTCATCAAGGGCTCATTAGTCAGATGCCAGAAAACAGGGTTGAGTCAAAGCAGGGGACCCTTCCAGGTATCTCCCACCTCACTGTCCCTTTTGTGAATCAAGAAGTGATGTAGCACAGGCTATGGGTTCTAATTCTGACTTTTCCACCTACTCGTTATGGTCTTACCAAGTAACATAATATCTCTGTGCTTCACTAGTATCATTTCAGAAATTGGGGTGGTGTTATTCCATCCTTGATGATTGTTACTGAATATGCCGAGAGAACTCCCAAAGTTAGACATGGATGGCAGTTTACTTCCTTTATGGTTTTGGAAAGGATTCACTTGGAAAATTTCGTTCAGAGATCCAGTTACTGTGGCCATTGCCACCTCCTCCCTCTTTCATGCTCCCAAGGAATCTCAGAGGACCGCTTCCTGGAGTGACTCCCTCTGCATTCGGTGGTGTCCCCTTGGAATGCGCGCTGTGCTTTCATCTTCCCTTTCAGCTTGGGAAGCCCAGTCATTTATCTACTTTTACAAGAGGACAGAGACAGTCTATCCCTTCTGTTTTCAGTTTGTTCAGGTGTACAGCTCTTGTATGGGTGAAAACCTGAGTGCTATCCAGAAAGGTAGGACAAGGTTTCCCACACACGATGAGGAGGTCTTGCTGAAAGCTGCTGTGGGAAAGAAGTGATGTCACCTTCTACCTCTGGCTTAGAAGTGACCGAGAATCTTTAGGGTGTGGGTTTGCTCTTCCCACCTTCCTCTGCATAGGTGTTTTCAGCTTGGACTTATGCTTGGTAAAGGTGTTATTCTTCATCTTTGGGTAGATAGGGAGAGGTAGCCCAAAGTATATTCCTGAGTTCTTGTATCTGCTTGCTTCTACTATTTGGGAGAGGTCCAGAGAGGGAAAAAGGACTCTGTGGCAAATCAACTTTGGGAAATTCCAGTTAAAACAGAAGGGACAGATTTGTGTTTTTTTTTTTTTTTTTTTTTTTTGAGGTTGTGAAATATTTCAGTCAGAAAAGTGGAAGAGTAATGTAATGCCCGTGTACCTATAGAGAAGTTACTGACTATATGCTCAGGGCCATTTTGAGGTTCTATGAGGGTGGATAGAGATTGTGGTGTTTACTTATTTCTTGGGCCAGAGGGCTTTCTCCACTTTTTTCCAAAGCACTTTTTCTTTTGTGAAACCCTGGCTTAGAACTTTTTCTCAGAAGAGAAGCTGTGGTTAAGGACCTCAGAGCTTGAGATAAATGACTGAAACTGCTCTATTAAAAAATAACTGCTTAGGAGGTAAAGTGGGAGGATCACGTGAGCTCAAGATGTTGAGTCCAGCCTGAGTAACAGAGGTCTCAAAATGAACAAAGCAGATTTTACAAGCTTAGGGAGAGAAGGGTTAAAGTTTTGTTAGTGGAGCCTACAAGATTTGAAATATTTTTCCTCATAAAGCTGGTAAGTTCTTCAGTCTTGAGTTTCTTAAAAATGGAATATTTCATGTGGCAAATTTTCACTTGTGTAACTGTGAACTGTATTCGCGTGTGTGAAGCTGAAAAACTAGTGGAGAACACTACCTTTCAACAAATCAGTCTCCACCATGGGCCTGGTGAGCGAATTAGGAAGTGTGAGAGGTGTAATCATAACAGAATTTAAAGATGCCAAGGGAACTGAAAATCGCAAGGTGTCTATACCCAGGAAAATGTATTTATTATTTTGTTTTTCATATTTTAAAAGGAGAATGATCGAAAATACCAGGATAGCATAAATGAAAAGAGTACTGAAATGTACTAACCAGCTGGATTGACAGTTTGACTATTAAAAATAAAGGAGCTAAGTGCTTGCGATCATTGAGTTGCCATATGTAAGGACTCTTTGTTGGGCTTTGTTCAATATTTATATCCATGTTTCCCCCACATTTAATGCATTCTAATTTGTAGAAGGACCTCGAAGTTACCTTGTTTGCCCCTCTTGGTATATAAGGTGGACATCGTTATCTTCATTTTATACATGTGTGAAAAAAAGCCTCAGAGATAAAAGGGACAGTGTCTGTGGAAAGAAATACATGCGAGGTGGTTTTATATCAAAATGACATAGATGTTTGTCATACATTTCAGAAAACAGTTGGGACTAACAGATTTAAAAAATAATTGGAATTGGTACCTAAGCAACAATGGAGATTTAAGGAGAGAGGAGACTTTATTTCGGAGTAAATTATAAACCAATATGAAACACAGTTTTTATAGGTTGTCATAAATGCTTTCCTACAGCTTGCACATGCTTTGAAGTCAGCTGCGAGTACTTATGGGAGACCAAACTTCACTCATGTGTATTAATTTGGGTTAGTGTCCAGAATTTAAAGAACAATGTTTTTTTCAGTTCAAGTTTTGAAAAATGTTTTCAATTAGCAGTTTCACATACTGTTGACTGAAAACTAACGTAATAAAATACTAGAAAAATAATGGAAATATTAGAATAAGGGTCTTAGAACTTATGTGTGAAGGTGATTTGAAATAAGTCTTGTTTCATCTTATACTAGTTGTAGTAAAAATTCTCAGAAGAAAGGTTGAAATGGGCATGCAAACCTGCGTAAACCTTACACACTACAGTGTCTTAGGCTGGGGAAAGGAACAGCAACGTGGAGGTTTGAAATGATCCAAAGGAGGACTAATAGAGAGGGAGCGGGGGCTTCTATTTGCATTTTTTGTTACTTGAGTGCTTGTGGGTAAATGTTAAGAGGTTCTGAAAAATGCGCTTTCAGCCATCTGCTGGATAACAGCAATCTCTTTAGCTCTTTTTCTTATTCTAGAAGAGATCGCTATTCAAATAGATCTTTCCACATCCTATGTTGTGCCTGTCTTTGTGTTAAAATTGTGATGCCTTGAAGACCTTGGTTAAGTGCAGTGGCAAGTTGATAGTTTGTTTTTTTTTGTGGTTGTTTTCTGTTTCATTCAGTTCTGTGGTTATTTCACTGAACGGATATTCACTGAGCTCCTACTCCGGCTGCTCCTATGACGTGGAAGAGAGTCAGTTTGGGGAAGGGTTCCTGCTCATGTTCTAGCTGGGGAGACATTAAACTTTGTAGATGCTTGTGGGTTACTGAGATGGGAGGTATGCAGGAAGAGAAGATTCCAGTTGGAAAGGGGATTCAAGACTTCAGTCTTGCTGGGCATGGTGGCTTATGCCTGTAATCCCAGCACTCAGAAAGCTGGGGCAGGAGGATTGCTGCAAGTTAGAGGCCAACCTGGGCTACACAGTGAGTTCAAAGCCAGGCAAAACTACACAGTGATACTCTGTCTCAGGAAAAAAAAAAAGTCCTGTCTTAATTCCATAAGTTTGAGGTGCTGTTGGAGGTGCCCTTGGGCTTCCAGATGAGATGTCAGTAAGATGGAATTCTGTGGAGAAGGTAGAGCAGAAGACAGAACTTTAGAAGCCAGAGGCTCACAGACGATATTTACAGTGATGGAGTTTGGTAAGAGAACCTAGGAAGACAGTGTCCATAGGAAAGGGAATACTTCAAATGTAATGCTCCTTCTCAGCAGCATTATTGTGATGCAATTCACATGTACAACTCTCTTTAAAGGCATGCAATAGATGTGCAGCCATCAGTACAACCTAACACTGGAACATTTTTGTTGCCCCTCAAAGAAACCCAGTACCCAGGAGCAATCACCACTCCATACTCACTTGCGTGTTGCTTTGTTCAGTGTTTCACTTTTCAGGCCCAGTCAGCTTTCATTCATTGTGATTTTTGAGGGAGAAAAGATGGGAGAGGGACGTGTGTTAGAAAGCATTAGTGGGTATAAGGGGAAGGCAGAATGCAGTACAGCAAAGACAGCCATCCAGTAAGTGTACCCCATAACAGTGTCACCACAACCCCAGGGGGTTCATCTCCTGAAAAAAGGGAATTGGGAAAAGGACACAGACAAGTCTGGAGTATTAGAGATTAGAACTAGGGCCTTTATACTGAGCTACATTCCCCCTTTTTTTAATGAGACAAGGTTTTGCTAAGTCACTACCTTGCTCAGACTGGGCTCAAACTTGTGATCTTTGTGCCTCAGCCTCCCAGAGGGCTGGGATTATAGGTGTGCCCTTATTCTTATTTTGAATAAGATCTGGCCTGAAAACTGGACTTCTATACCACCCTTATCTGAAAGAGGACACATACATATTTAACTGTTGGTGTGACTCCAAATCCTAAAAGACATCTGCAAAAATCTGAATCAATCAGGAACTTTCTGGTAGACAGTGTTTGAAGTCCACTCCTTACTGCATTCATATCAAACATTTGTCTTGCTAGTTTTGCCTGCACCAAATAAATCTGTGTACTATTCTCAAAACCTAGAGTGCAGATAAATGGGGGGTGGTAAGGAAAAGGGCTTCTGTATAGAAACTTGACATGATCAAGAAAGAAGTGTCTCGACTAATTCAAAAATTGAAAACAGAAAATAAGGGGAGGAGCATGATGAGAGGATGAGTGAAGATGTCCCTACTTGTGAAAAGGGTACCCAGGCTTGTATTTCAGTTCCTTTACTGGGTGCACAAACTTTTCACAAAAATTCTTTGATAACTTTTATTTCAATACAAAAAGAAGTTTGTAAGTAATAAATACTCTAAAACAACATGAGGAAGACCAACATATGTTTATGCAGGTTACATAACAGTCACCAACCCAGCAAGTTGTGAAGTTTTACAAAGTTCATATAAATCCAGAAGCTACAGAGGGCATAGAGATGGGACCAGGGTCAGACACATCCAACACCCGGCGTGTCTCGCCCTGTTTCCGCACTCAGACAGTGCTCCACCAGTGATCTGCCCTGATCGGACACCGTCAGTAAAATCCTCTTCCTCCATTAGCTGCCTGAACCCTGGCCCTGGCGCCCCAAGGAGCTGTTGTTTAAAATCCCATCGGAAGCCAGACAGAAGTACCGTTTTGAAAGAGTAAGCATTCAAAGGTTTGCTTCAAACATACATCCAAAGCAGAAAGGGAGGAATACAGAAGTTTTATTCTTCAAATCTTGCTTACTCAGCACAATCTTAGGACTTTTTTTACATGAACAAGCATAGGCATGTGCACACGTGCCCCCCATTACCTCATGTGCACTGTAGGCTTAGCGTGATCCGAAGAAGGACGGTACTGGTATAGAAAGTGAGCCAGTGTCTCAGAATTAAATGTTTGGATCAGGAATCCTCTGTGTGTGTACGCGCACTCTAGTCTTATTCTCCTCTTTCCTCTATGACCCTTTCACCAACCATGACCTCTTTTAACCTCTTTTTTTTTTTCACTTTTCTATTCAAATTTACTTCTAATAGTCCAGTAAATACAGGTAAGGTCAAAGTTTTTCTGTGGGGCAAAAGTATTCCTGTTGTACAGACAGAGCTACTGCTGACTTATGCCTCAGATTGCTCATGTAGCTAAGAACACACTGTAGGAATGAAACTCTCTCAGATGAATGTATTGAAAAATACAAAGTGGAAATATTTATATTAAGAAAAAAAAGAGTACACAGCAAGAGTCTTTCATATGTAGAGTGGTTGGTGTCTTGGGAAAAGCACCAGGTAGTGTAAAGCTGTATATCTGAGGGAGCAGAGGTATCATAACAGACCAGAGTGGTGTGGAGGTGACCCCTAGAGGTAGCAGGCCTGTAGATATTACCCCAGAACCCCTTTCCTATTATCACAGCTCACTGTTAAAGATAGTTTCTAGAATTCTGTACCAGTAGTGGGTCAGGGTGGAGACAGGGCAGGGAAAATGACTGACCTACTCCTGATAGATTTCCTTTTGCACAGAATCTTGTGAACTTGTCACTGTGGTCTCATGTTTTATCTTTGCACTTCAGCATAGGAAATACATCCCTCTTCAAAAGGAGAACAGGCCCGATATGGTGCTGTGCACCTGTAGTCCCAGTTACTCAGGAGGCTGAACTGAGGGGGTTGCTTGAGCCTAGGAAAACAGCTCCCTTGAATACGCCAGTTTCTTTGCTGAGAATCTTAAACCCAGATCAGAGATAGACACATATTTCATAACATTAAGAGAATCAGCTTACCAAGAAGATGTAAATCCTAAATATTTATGCATTAATACAAAGTTTCAAAATACCTGAAACAAAAGTTCAAAGAACCAAAGGAGAAATAGAAAAGTCAACAATTACAGTTAAATGTTTTAATTCTTTATTATTGATGGAATTGGTAGCCAGTAAAAGGGAAGAATATGTAAACAACACTGTTGACCAACTTATTTAATTAATGGTTATAGAACATTACACTGAATGGTTTAAAAATATTCCTTTTAATTGTACAATGAATATTTGAAAAGGTAAATAGTACAATAAAGGAAGAGGTCAAATCATCCGTTAGTAAAAGTCAAAGAGCTAAAATGATATAGAGTATATTCTTTGACCATAGTGAAGTTGGATAATTAGTAACAAAAATTTAACTGGAAAATCATCTAATATTTGAAAATCAGTATTCTTAATAATTCATTGAATAAAGGGGAAATCACAAGAGTGATTGGGATATAACTTTAACTGATAGTTGAACATATGTCTCATCAAAGTTTGCAGAAGTTAATCATACTTAGAGGAATGTGTAGCTTTAAATCAGTTAGGTAATTGCACATTCAAAGAAGCTAGAAAGAGGAAGGAAATAAAAATGGTATTTTATAAAATCAGTGACATAAGAAACTAGACAATAAGATTTATTGAATAAAAACCTGATTCTTTTAAAAGATCAGTAAAATTGTTAAATGTCTAGCTATACTGATCTTTTTTTCCTGGTATCATGGATTGAACCCAAGGCCTTTGTGCCAAGATACATCCCCAACCCTTTTTTTTTTTTTTTTTTTTGAGGTGTGGTCTTGCTATGTCACTAAGTTGCCCAGGCTGGACTCAAACTTGTAATCTTCTGCCTCAGCCTCCTAGAGTGCTGGAGTTACAGATGTACTATACTGATTTTACAAGGAAAGAGAAAATACAAATTGCCAGTGTCAAGAAAGAAAGAAAGGACATCCCAGAAATCTTAGACTTTAAAAGGATAGTAAAGATATATTACTTTATGCTAGTAGGAGACTTTGTGCCAATAAATTTGACTGTTTGGATGAGATGGGCAAATTCCTTCAAAAACATCAGTTAATAGAACTGACCATAAGAAGTCACAGGCTATGTAAATAATCCACCACCTGTTAAAGAAATGGAATTTATAACTAAGAACCTTTGCACATAGAACTGATGGTTGTGTTTGTTTGTTTGTTTTATTTTATTTAAGAGAAAAAACAAGAAAAACAAAAAGCAAAAGAGACAAACAAACAACAACAACAAATCCAATACAATAACATTATAGGTTTACAAAATGAGATGATTGGAATTTGACAATGGTTGTAATATTGAATATCGTTACCTTCTAAGGGGTTGTCTAGATTAACAGATGTAAACATGTAAAATTGATCTAATCATATGAGTATTAACTGTTCTTTTTCAATAACTAATGCATTTAGTAGTATAGTCATTTTAACTATCTTATGTATACCTATATACAAATTTATGTCTTTTTCCTTTTCCCTTCTTTCCTCTTTTCCCCTTATAATACCTCTTGTTATCTTTAAAATAACTGTCCATACCATCAGGCATAATATAACCAAACAAAATAGTACAGAATAAAACCAATAAAAAACAAAACAATGGAAGCAATACATAGTAAAACAACACTGATTACTATAATGCCTCATGTTATCTTCTAAGCAGTTGCCTATATCATCTGTCATAATACAATCAAACAAACCTAAATAGGATAAAATCACTCAAAACAAAACAATAAAAGCAATACAGGGTTTCAAAACAAGGTGATTGGATATCAATAATGGCTACCATAATGTATTTTGTTATCTTTGAAATAGCTGTCTGTGCCATCAAATATAATAAAATTAGGCAAACTGAAATTGAGTAAGACCAAATTAAACAGCTCAGTGAAAACAATACAGGACTCAAATCCCGATGATAGATTAACAATGGCCACTGCCTTCTCTTTTTAGACACTTCCTCCTCTTTCATTTTTACAATACATGTTACGTATTTTGAATCCTACTAACTGCTTTAGCTTTTTGTACTAGGGAGATAACATGATGTTCACTCATGTGACTCTGGGTCATTTCATCTATGAATATGATCTTAAGTTGTATCCATTTACCTACAAGAGGCTTGAGGTTATTTTTCTTTATAGCTGAGGAGCTTTCCATTGGATAAAGATGCTATATCTTTCTTGTCCGCTATGTAGCTAATGGGCAAGATACACACACTTCTTTCTGGTTCCCTGTCATATACAGCATTGTTCTCTCTCCTTTGATTTTCAGTCTGTGAACCCCCTTTTGAGTTTAATGTGTTTCTTGTATAAAGCATATTGATGGATCCTGTCTCCTGATCCACTCTGCCTGTGTTTCTTTTTATTGGTGAACTGAGGCCATCTACGTTAATGGTTATGGCCAACATGCACTGCCTCGTCTCTGCCATGCTATTTTCCTGCTGTTGGCTGCCTACTTTTCCTCTCTATTCAATTGTCTGCTCCGCTCAGTGATACCCCTCTGCCACTGTTTCTGGAACTGTGGTCTTTTTTTATCTCTCTCTAAAATGTCCTTCATTATTCTTTGTAGGGTCGGCTTGGTGGTCATAAATTCCATCAGTTGTTCTTTGTCATGGAAGTCTCTTGTTTCTCTGTTAATTTTGAAAGATAGTTTTGCAGAGTACATCAATCTGGGTTGGAAGTTGTTTTCTTTCAGGACTTGAAATACTTCATTCCAAGCTCTTCTTGACCTGATGGCTTGTGTTGAGAAGTCAGTTGTGATTCTGATGGGTTTTCCTTTGTAGGTGACCTGTATTTTTTCTGTAACAGCTTTTAATATTTTGTTCTTGCGTTGAGTTTCTGGGATCTCGATTATTATATGTCTGAGTGTATATTTATTTTGGTTGTGGCTAGCTGGAGTTCTATATGCTTCACTTATCTGAAAGTCACTACCTTTTCCCATGCTTGAAAAGTTTTCTGAAATTATTTCTGTAAATAGACTTTTAATTCCATTTGTATTGACCCCTGCTTTTTCACTCACACCTTTTATTCTTGAGTTATGTTTCTTTGGGTTGTCTTGTAGCTGTTGAATTGTTACTTCCAGGTTCCTTGTTATTTTTAAGAGATCTTTTCTTTCACGATCACAAGCTGCAAACCTGTCTTCAAGGTTTGAAAGTCTTATCTTCAGTTTCTTTCAAGTGGTTTTACCAACTTTCATTGGAGTTTTTGATTTCCTGGTTATCTCTTTGAATCTGTTTCATGTATTCTAGATCTTTTTTCAAGGTTTCCCCCCTCCTGTGCTCCATTTTTTCATCTATGTCTTCTTTAGAGATACCTAGCAATTATTTTATTATGTTTTTCATTTCTTCTTTTAGTTGAGTTAGTATTTCTGTTCTAATTTCTTTTATAGCCTCATGAAGTTGTTTCTTTACTTCAGTTGCCATCACCTCAGAAACTTCAGTTGTGGGACTCCCAATCTCTTCTGCGTTTGTATCTTCTGGACTTGCTCTGCTTGGATTGGAGGCCAGAGACTGCCTTTTGCTTCTTCATCTTGACATTCCTGGGTTCTTCTGGACAAATGGGTACTGGGGTTCCAGGTACTTCTCACATTGGCTGCATTTCTTCGAAGTGAGACTGTTTGGTTCTTCTAGCCAGTGCTGACTATGGATATCTGATGGTGGCCACTGGGTGAACTGGTGTAGTGCTGTCTGCTGCTTTTCCCAGCCTGTGTTGGCTCCCGGATGGCTGGTGGAGTGTGCACGGGGGTGGGGCCGCTGCCTGCAAACCTGGGCTGGTCACCAGCAGGATCCTCCACTACTGCCCCTGGAATGTGTGTGGAGCCACTGCCTCCAGACCAAGCCAGTCACCCGCAGGGACCCGCCGAGGTGGCCCCCAGAATGCACGCAGGGGCAGGGCTCAGTCCGAGCAATTTCCATGGGTCTGCACCCAGCTAGGAGCTGCTGGAGCAAGCCAGGAGCAGCTCTGGACCTGGGCCAATCCAGCCTGACTCCAAAATGGTTCCCAGCCAATCGCTGTCTCCCACAGGAGGATGGCGTTCCCTGCACTCACCGTCAGCCAGTTCAGTCCTCCAGGTCTGCTCCCCCTGTCCACTGCCACTCTCCTCCAATGCTGCCTTTCTCAGCAGAGGCCTCCAGGGTTGCCGCCACTGCCGCGGCACCTTGATTGTTCCCAGGTTCCAGCAGCTCCTCTCACACAGTGGGTCCGGCTCCAGGCAGAGGCGCTGCCAGCTACCGCCTTCTTCTTCATTTAAGTTTTTTTTTTTTTTTTTTTTTTCTCTTTCTGTGGGCTTCAATTCTCACTTTAGATTCTTCCTGGGTCCAGAGGACCCACTTCCTTCCTTCTTGTCTTTCCCATGTTATTATATTCCAGCATCTGGATGGTATCTCTCAGGGAGACTGTTTACTGTGCTGCTTGCTGTTCCGCCATCCTGTCTTCCAGACCTGATGTTTTTGCCAGTGCACTCTCTCCAATACCGTCACATGCACATAACAATGTTCCAGTCAATATGGGCCACATATGCAGTGATAGTCAATAAGATTATACTGCCTGTCTTAGCTTGTATAAGTACACTGTAAGTTTTTTACACAGCTACAAAAATCCTCTACTGATGTATTTCTCAGAGCATTACCATTGTTAATCCATACACAACTGTACTTAAGAAATAATTCCAATCTTACAAAAACTTTGGCCATAAAGAAGATAACATCCTTCCAGAAAAATTTTATGAGACCAGCGTAAACTTGACAGTAAAACTCTAAAATGACATTACAAATAAGGAACATTTTAGACTTTCACGTTCATAGACAAACTAGAAATGTTAGAAAATTGAATTTTGCCGTGTGAAAATATGTACTATGATATGACTGAAGATTCTTTTCTCCCTTTCCAGGAGGGAATCGCTTGCTGCTTAATTACTTCCAGGTGGTTAATCACTTGGTGTAATTCACTGTATTAATAGTTTGAAAGGGAAACATCCATATGATTATTCTTAATAGGTTCAGTAAAAGCATTTGACCAAGTTCAGTAGTTATGATTAAAATGAAAACCTCTCAGCAAACTAGAAATATGATGGAAACTCCTTAAACTGATATGGGATGTATGAGGAACCTGTAGCTAATATTTAATAGTGAAATACCATTTCCTTTATCAAAATGGAGAACAAGGAAAGAACGTCTGTGCCAACCCCTTAGTTCTACATGGTTGTGGAGGGTTTACCAATGTGATAAGACATGGCATAATCATGCTGAGAAAATCCTAATAAATCAATAAAAACTTCAATGAGATTTAAAAAACACTTTACAGTAGCACCAGTAACTCAAGATTTAGGGATAACATTAATGAAATATGTGCAAAAAATGTGTGAATTGCGTGACATTGATGAGAGTAAGTTGAAATAAATGGATACACCATGTTCAATTAGGAAATTCAATGTGGTAATCCAATTAGTTTTTCATAAATTGATTTTTAGACTTGAAAATACCAATCAAAATTTCAGCAGACTTTTTTGTAGGAATTTACAGGCTAATCTGAAATGTGTTTAGAAATGAAAATAACCATAATAGTTGAAACAGTTGTGAAAAATAACAATTTGAGGACTTAGTCTACTGGATATCAGGACTTACTCTAAAGTAACAGTAATTCAGTTAGCATGAAGGTGGTACAACAAGATAAATAGATTCACAAAACAAAACACAGGGACTCAAAATAAACTCACATAGAAACGTTTCAACAGACACCAAGGAAATTCAGTGAACTGTTTTCAACAAAAGTCCTGGAAGGACCATTCATGTGGAGGGGAAGAAAAACATCTTTGCCTATACCTCCTTTGCACTGTACATACCAGTTACTTCAAAATAGACATATATGTAAAAGTTAAAATGTACAAAGTTTCTTTAAGAAAAGAGAAAAAGAATGCTTGCAATCTCAGGGTAGGCAAAGATATTTTACATAAGAACTAAGTCACACTAATTACAAAAGAAAAAACTGATAAATTAGATGTTACCAAAAACTCGCATTCAAAAATACAGTTGAAAGGGCCAGGGATATAGCTCAGCAGCACAGCGTCTGTCTGGCAAGTGCAAGATCCTGAGTTCGATTCCCAGTACCCAAAAAACAAGACCAAACAAAACAACAACAAACAATTGAGAAAAGAGACTAAATAAATTAGGGTAAGTAAATTTTTCCTATCACTGTTCTTTTGGAATATCAAAATGTTGTATTCATTTAGTGCTTTCTTTGTACTAACCACTTGCTGGGTGCAGAAAATATGCGCTTGAACAGAAGAGTCATGGTCCTCCTGGAACATTCAGCTTACCAGAAGAAATAGTGAAACAAATAACCAATCATAATAGGAAACGATACCTGTAAGGACAGTAAAAGTGTAGGACACATATTGTGGTTTTCAGTTTACAAATGTGGAAGACTGGCAGTGGTTAATAATTTGCTAACTTGCAAAGCTGGTCCCAGCTCACATTTCTGACTTCCTGCTTTCTTTTTTTGTGTGTCTGTAGTTCTAAGCAAAGAGGCAGGCATTTTAAACTTCAGGTCAGTGGTAAGGAGCAGGTAGGGCACTTACATTCTGATGTTAATTTACTATGGAGAGAAGTAGAACTGTCACTGTTTAAAGAAATTCTATTTTAATGTTGCCGTCTTACAGTCCTTGTTTGAAAGTTAGTTTTTCTAAGAGTGATACCAATGCCAAACTTAGACAAGTTTCTCTAATTATGTTTTCTTGCTGAGCAGAGCCCAGTGAGTTGAGAACCCTGCTTAGGCAGTCCTTCTAATCTTTGCTTTGTCAAGTACTTTTTAGTGTGTCCTTTTAAGTAGTTGGTGAAGTTGGTAGGAAGGCACTAGGGAGTAAAAGCAGAGAAAAATTCAGGGTATAGAGCATATGACTATGGAAGAAGCTGTGCTTTTTAATGTAAACACATAATGGGAAATGAATGCCTTTGTCGTTTTTATTCTTGGATTCCTGACACTAAAACACTGATTGTGCATCATTTCAAGTGCAGTATCTCATGTAGTTAATATAAGTCCTAAAGTTATTATTATTTCAAGTTAATCATGACCACAGAGGTTAAATGACTAGAGATGACTTACTATATGACTTTTTTTTGGAGTGGGGGGAGGTACCAGGGGTAGAACTCATGACTTTGTGTTTGCCAGGCAGGCACTTGTGCCACTGAGCTAAATCCCTGGCCCCTACCATATGACTTTTAAAAAGAATTCTCTTTCTAAAATTTTTCCTTTTTAAAATCTCATTTTCATGTCAGTGTCTCCCATTTTGCCTCCTTGCTGAGTCTTCTGTTTACCTAAGTCAAACTGGTGATCTTGTTTCCCAGTCACTTTGAGGCCACTAGTAGTTTCTATGCCTCTCCTGAAAAATACCCATCAATTCTCATTTTCTCCACCATTATTATGGCACCAGTACTCAACAAAAATATTTGTATAAAAGAGGGTGTTTGTTAAATGTTAAAAGAATAGAGCAGGTTCGTCATCTTACACTTTGATGATTTTTCTCTATCATTTTTCCCCTGTACTTCCTCTTTTATCAAGACCGATTTATGTTTTCCACAATGTTTTTTTCGTCCCCAGTAATTACTTTTGTGATTCCTGTAGTTTCTTCATTGCTTCCTTTTTGTCTCCATTCCCTACTTATTTAAGCCTGTTTTCTACAGGACTACTAAAATAATCTTGGGTTTTATGTAACTTTCTTATTATAGAAGCAATGCTTGTAGAACATGTTAAAGTCCTGGTAAGAAAAAAAAGAACTAATAATCATCTGGAATTTTACTCATCTTTCATAGATTCTTGCAGTGCATCTTTATATCCTTCAAGACTGATGTTACTTAAAGGGAGATAGCTTATTGCAAATTCTATTCTTAGTGACCTACCTTAACACAGAGAATGCAAACTAATAATCCTTTAGTAGCCAGGATAGATGTCAAAACACAGTTTGTACACTTGTTTAATGCAAATCAAAAAGCATATATTTGGCTGAGGTTGGGGCTCAGTGATAGAGTTCTAGTCTTACATCACAGGGCTCTGAGTTCAATCCCCAGCACCACACAGAAAAAGATAAACCTAGAATCGTTCCTATGGCCACCAGACCTCACAGGAACTGATCACTGTGGGGCAGAGGTTTTATCACAGGTAGTAATGATTGTTTTATTTCTTTTTTTCTTTTCTTTTTTTTTTTTTTTTTTTTTTTTTTTTTTTGCGTTACCGGGGCTCAAACTCATGACCTCATGCCTGTCCAGCAGGTGCTTAAGCCAAACTCCCAGCCCCAGTGTTTTCGAGGCAGGGTCACCCTATATAGCTCAGGCCAGGCTTTCTCCCATTGTAGCCCAAGCTGGCCTGGAACTCACAATGCTCCTCCTACCTCAGCCTCTCGAGTGCTGGGATTAAAGGCGTGCGCCACCACGCCCGGCTCTAATTCTTAATCCAATGAGAAACACAAATCATTGTCTTATTTACCCTTACATAGGACTCAAGCTTATGTGATTTTGTGTTTTCTTTGCCTACAACAAATTAGGATTCAGCAGAAGAAAGTACATCCCTCTACTAACAATGCCTTAGAAGTAGCAGCACGAGACTGCTATTGATGGACAAAGTGAAGTATGCATATGTTTTAACATTATATAAGTATGCATATAAAATAAGAAATTATACTCTGGGCCCATTTATATGGTGACAAGTAACTTGTAAGGATGTATTAATGGTCACAGTTTAGTAACATTTGCACCGAGATGACGCTGTGCTACCAAGAAGAGTTTATTATGCTCCGTACAGAGGTACAAGTATTAGCAACCAATACATTTTGGAAAATTCACAACACACGTTATTAATCAGTCAAAAGGGAAAAGTTTTTGTTAATGATTACTGTGACATGTATGCACTACTGCGTATGGAACTGCTGCACTATTTCTACCCTAAGTATGACAATATGAAAAGACACTCCTAAATAATTTCATTTTTTTCCAAACGTTATCTTGGGGTTCCTGTAAAGAAAGCCTCATTCGTCTCCTCCTACTCTTTCCTTCTTAAAGGCCCAAGAAGTGATAGTCTAGCCAGAGTATCCGAAGGACCTTGGACTTTTCACCTAGAGTGTGTTCTTCAAGGGATTCCAGCTGGCTGAGGATACTGGGTTCCTTCCTTAGATGTTGCTGTCTCAGTGGGACTGCCCTTTAGATGCACCCACCAGAAACGTGAGTCGTGCTACTTTTCGACTACTAATGTACAAGATTCTGAATGAGCATGGATTTTTTTTTTTTTTTTGAGACCTTCCTCTATGGAAGAGAGGCCCATGCCTGAGATGGAAAAAAAAGGAAAAAGTCATTCTAGACTTTGTTGTTGCCTTTTGTCTTTTCCCTAGGCCAAGGGAATAGGCTTGCTCTTGTTTTGCAAAAACAAAATAGCTCAGTCCAGCAGCTGATGGCTGGGGTTTGTCAGTTATCACACCTGCTCAACGCATAATCATTTGTGGTGTTGGGTGCTTTCCCGTGGTCCTCACGTAAGGTGTCCTGGTCACAAATGGGAGACAAACATGGACAGCAGGTATTTGCAGTTGAGCTTCACAAGTTCTATAGTAACTTCAGAAGGGTCCTGGGAACACAGACGAGGGAAGGTTGACTACATAGGGAGTCCAGGGAGGCTTTGGAATAAATGAGGTTAGAACTAAGTGGCAGTCTGACAAAAAATAGATTGTGAAGTAGAGAATGATGTGACTGGCACTCTAGGCAAAAAGCAGGTATATAAAGTGTGTAGAGACCAAGGGAGGAGGGGAGGGTGACTGTAGGGGTGGAGGCAGCGAGTAGCCTTGCTGTCTTTGCCAGGAACGCACTATGCAGTGTTGGGCATCATACTAAGGTTTATTGCAGGTTTGTAGGAACATTTATTTGGGGAAGGGATTAAGTGCTTTCTATGCTCTGCATGTATTATGAATGATTTTGAAGTGGAGTTCATATAAATAAAGAAAAAAGCTGTGAAACGATTGTGATGATCTCATTCTGAAAAAAAGCAAAGTCATGTCTTTGTATTAGAGAAAAATAATGCATAATAAAAAGACAAGTTTCTGGTAGATTTAATCTCATACCATGCATGTGACATAAGCAAATAATGGGGCTATAATTTAAAAAGCAAGTCATAATATAAAATTATTAGAAATGAATTTCTATGCAGTGCATGTAGGAAGAACAAATATAAATAAAAGTACAAAGCCATCAACGTTACAATAAATTTGTGTAAAACCCTTATAAAAGTTACCATTGCCTTGAATGCAATAAAATATCTCAGAAAAATCTGATATAAAACATAATAAAAGAAACTTGATGGAATTCCAAGTTTATATACATGGTATAGTAAAAGCAAATACTTTATTGGGAGCAACAGAAAAATTGAATTCTAACTGGAAAAAAAGATTATCATAGAAGTTTTAATCTTCTCAGACCTT
This sequence comes from Dasyprocta punctata, assembly GCA_004363535.1. Taxonomy (NCBI): domain Eukaryota; kingdom Metazoa; phylum Chordata; class Mammalia; order Rodentia; family Dasyproctidae; genus Dasyprocta; species Dasyprocta punctata. Next base: position 42,336 of record RJWM01005830.1, on the reverse strand, counting down.
AAAAATCCATCATCTTTAGAGTCAGGTAAACACAGCCTGAAAATCTACCCTCCTTGCCAGAATGCAAAAGAGGTTCTGTACAGTTGGGATTTGCTGCAGGGCAGATCAAAGTAGCCCCTTAGTTAGCACATGCTAGTCCTTCTATGGTACTTAGTTGCCAAATTATACTGTTAAACTCAATTCACTATTATCCCTATGCCTTTGCCACCTCTGAGCCACAGATGACGAGAGTAGTAACTTTAATGTTCAAAGGAAATCCATACATTTCACGTCAGATGGGTCAGATTTGTAGTGCGTGTTTCATTTCTGAAGAAAAGAACTCGTGTTTCCTGCAGTGTTTTGTGTCACTGGGCTTACCATGGGGAGGGCAGGGAGAGGGTAACTTGAGAGTGTCTGGTGACGTTAGCTGTATCAGCTGTGCATCACTGTGACAAATGCCTGGCATAATCAGCTGAGAAAGAGAAAAGGTTTATTTGGGCATGCAGTTTTGGTTTCAGTCCTTGATTCTTGGCCTCATTGCTTACGCAGCCTTGGTGAAGCAACATTTTGTGGAGGGAGATGTGGAAAAGCAAAAACACTCACCTCGTGGCCAGGATCCAAGGGGCAGAAGAGGAAGGGTGAGGGTGCCTCTGTCCCCTTTGAGGGGACACCTCCAGTGCCTGGGAGACTCCTGCTAGGCCCCACCTTGTACAGTTTAATGTCAAGCTGAGAACCAACTCGAGACCTCATGCGTCTTTGGGAGCCAGTCCATGCATAAAGCATCCATCTCTCTTAGTGGTCAACCTTCTGCCCATAGTATGGGATCCTAAGCGTAGACTGTTTTTGAGTAGCTGAATAAAAGCTTTCTTTCTTGTGGGTTATTCCATATAAATGAGATCATTTGTCTTGGATTTGACAAACACAAGTGTATGCTTTTGTTCTATGAATTTTTATTAAATTTAAGATAGAATCATATAATATTTAGGTTTAGTACTTATTCCCATAATGTTTTTCTATGTATATTCACATAAAGTTTTAACAGCATGAAAGTATATTTGTAAAAACCCTCAGTAGGAATGGAACAATAGTGATTTATCAGTATTATTATTATTATTTGTTTTAAGGATTATAGTACAGTGGAAAATTCAGAGGCCTAAACTTTTTTTTTGATCAGTTTCTTTACTAATTGTGTAACTGAACAAATTCATTTACAACTTGAGCCTTTATTTATTCACTTGTAAAGATGAAGATAATTATACTGGATTTTTTTTTTTTTTGTCTTTAAAAATATTTCAAAAGCTGGCTCCTTCACCTGCAGTGTTAGATAATCTGGAGATCCCCATGTATTCCTCACCTGGTTTCCTCCGACGGTAACATGGTAACATCTTACTTAACTGTGATACAGCCTCACAACCAGGAAATTCACACCGATATCCATTGACTTAACCACATTTTGCCAGTTTTACATGAACGTTTGTGTGTGTGCGTGTGCACACATGTGCGCTGCCATCACATTTGTAGACTCATAGGCCCCCTCCACAGCAGTATCAGTACAGGACGGCCCCCACAGCGGCCCTGGTGTTGCCTTTTAATATCCACTGCCATTTTCTTCCCACCTTCCTATTCCTCAGCCCTGATTTGATCTCCATTTCTGTAATTTTGTTATTTTGAAAATATCATATAAATGGAATACTATTATGTGTAGCATTCAAAGATTTCCTTCATGTAACTGAATTTCTTTGAGAGTCTTCCCAGTTGCTGTGTGTACCAAGAGTTTATCTTCATTAGTGAGTAGTGTTCCATGGTATGGATATACCACAGTTTTCTTAATCTTCCACTCATCGCAGGGCATTTAGATTGCTCCATTTGGGGATTTTATGAATAAAGCTACTCTGAGCATTCATGTATACATTTTTGTGTGAACTCCAGTTTTATTTATTTAGTTAGTTATTTTTAATAAGCATTCAAGAGGACAGTTCTTGAGTCTTTGTAAGTTCAGGAATAGTTTAATAGTAGCTGTACATCTTACACTAACACCAGCGGGATATTTTTACTTGTTTTTTGTAGAAGGGAAGAGATTTAGGCTGTCATTTATATGTTTTTTGTCTATGGATGTCCAGGGCTTCAATGTCATTGTTTAACAGCTGTTTTTCCTCTGTCAAAATACCTTTCTACCTTTGACAGAAATCATTTGGATATATTTGTGTGGATCTATTTCTGAGTTCTGTGCCATTGGCCTTAGTGTCTAAAAGCACAGTCTTGAGTACAGTAGCTGTTTACTGAGCTTTTATATAGGCTACAGTGACTCATCTAATTTTATTCTTTTTTATTGGAACTGTTCTAGTTCTTCTAGGTACTGTACCTTTCCTTATATGTTTTAAAATAAGCATGTCTGTGTGCATGGAAACCTTGGTGGGTTTTTGATAGAAATTGCATTAAAGCTGTTGATCAATTTGGGGAGAATTTATTTCTTCACTATGTTCTGGATCTTCTGATCCATTATTACGACACATCTATCCATTTATTTAGGTCTTCCTTGGTTTCATTCATTGGTGTCTTGTTTTGTAATTTTCAAGATACAGCTCCCTTGTATGTTTTTGCTAGGTTTGTAGTTAAGTGTTTATTTTCTTAGTGTGACTGAAAGTGGTATTATGTCGTCAATTTTCATTTCCATGAGTTCATTGTATAAAAATGGGACCTTTTCTTGGCACCCTGCTCTTGTATTTTACAACCTTGCTGAGCCAGTATCTTTAGAGATCCTTTAGGAGTTTGCAATCCTAAAAGGATATTGACCAATTATTTTTTATCCCCAGTAAAGTCCAATTGAGTATAACTGAGGTTAAGTTTTTCTAGAGAAGTTTAGTTAAACTTCAGGAGAGTTTGTTAACCAAAACTGTGACCACTACAACAATGTGCTTAGAAAAATCTCTCTCCTTGAGTTCTGATAAGGGTAAGATTCACTGTCCAACTTGGGCTTTATTTAGCTTCACATGGAAGAATAATGCTTGACTTTAGATTCTGTAGTTTCCCAGTAAACCCACCAGATTTTTTGATTCATTTTTCAATGAACTGGTAACAGTATCCTTAAGTAAGAGAATTAAGTCTCTCTCTCTCTCTCTCTCTCTGTATGTTTTAAAAACTGGATAAACCTGAAATAGCTTCTAGTTTATATCCTCTAAGATAAAATGTCAGTTATATTTTAAAGTATCTGCTTAGGAAATGAATAATTGCTGTTAGAAACTACATGCAAGATTCACTGAAGAGCACCTGCTAAAACCTCAGAGAGGCGTACGCAAGTCGTTTGTCTGTGAGCAAGTCGTCAGCAATAGCAGTATGGCCTTGCGTTACCTAGGTGGAGATGTGAATCTCTGCAAACCAAGAATGACTTAGTCATGCACGATTTATGAGCAGTGTTCACTGATAAGAATTCAAGATAGTAGGCCAGGGATGTAGTTCAGTGAGAAACTTTGCCTGGAATAAATGAAACCCTGAGGTAAAGTTCCAGCACACCTCCCCACCCCCACCCCAGGATTCAAAGATAGCTGCATAATCTGTCCTCCAGAACTTTGGACAACATATGTAAAACTTAGAAGTAAAGAAAATAAAAATATATTCTTTGTTAAGTATTACTTTAGTAAAAGTTACATGTGTCAAATAGTTTTTTGTATAGTAGAGCTTATGGAGCTAACCACTTTAATGATTTTTATTAGTATCTTCCAAAGCTTATCTTCCCTGCCCTCTGAGGATAATGAACATGGTAACTTAGGAGCCTCCGATTCTAGGCCGTGTTTTAATAAAGACACTTTTATAAAATTCTAGGGAATTCACACTTGAATAAAGTTACCTAAATTTGCTGTAATTTTATGTTTTCCCTCAATCTTCATGTTTTTTGTGTGTTTTTTTGCTTTGGGATTTTGGGGTACCCCTCTTCTTTGAAAATTTACTTTATTAACGTGGTTCATGGAGCTCAGTATAGCTCCTTATTGTTTTACTGGCCGGAAACTCCACAATCTTTAAGACAGGTAGTTACTTCATCAATACTGAAAGACCTTCCAAATTCTTGGCAGTGACATAATTTACATGCAGACAGGTGAAGTATTTCTACCCTTGGAGGAGGACTGCAGAGCTGTGAAGTATGCTACCTGATCATAAACCAGACAAACTGAGAGAGAACAGCAAAAAGCACAAGTCAGAGCAGCCCTACATTTAATCAGATTCTGAAACTTCCTAAGTGTAGCCAAACCCTTCCTTATCGGCAAGGTCAGCTTCCAGTGTGAGGAAATAGAAGTGCAAGTGCAGGAAACGATCTGCACCAGACTTGGACCAGCCCCTTGGTGTTTGCCTGAACTGCTGTGGATCCAGAATAGTGGCAGCCTGGGTGCTGTAGAGCTGTCGATTACTAAATAATGGGTGCTGTCCTGTGTGTATTTGTACTCTGTTCTGTGTGTTTTTGATGGTCTTGTATTAGAGGCTAAAAATTTGTGCAGGGGAGCAGAAATGTATAATGAGCAGAAGAGACTAGATCCTCTATAACTGCTGCTCAGAGCTCTTCCTGATAACCATGTCAAATGCTCATACTTACTTGAAATAAAAATCAAGAAATATCCCAGAGGGATATTTGCATATTTTTAAAGCTAAAACTTTTGATTGTCTCCACATAAAATGTTAATAGCATATTTAGTTTGAAGGTAGGTTTTTAAATTTTAAAAACTCCAAGATGAATTTAAAATGAGAAAATTAGCTTTTGCTTTCTGCCTTAAATCTACAAATTCCTGACATCTAAAGTGGGTCGGTAAATCCAGTGTTCTGCCCTCATCTTCTCATAGTTGAGAAGTGCTATAGGTGAACGTTTGTGTCCCCCAAGAATCCACATGTTGCAACTTAATCTCCAATGTAATGATGTCAGAAGGTGGGGTCTTTGAGAGAGAATTTGGACATGAGAATGGAGCCTTTATGAATGGTATCAGTGCCCTCATAGAGGAGACCTTAGAGCTCTCCCTAGCCACTTCTGCTTTATGAGGGCACAACTAGAGAATGGCTGTCTACAAACGAAAAGCTGGCATCCATAAGACACTAAATCTTGATCTTGGACTTTCCAGCCTTCAGAACTGTAAGAAACACATTTCTGCTGTTTAGAAGCCCCCAGTCTATGATATTCTGATGCAGCAGATGATAACTTCCTCAGAGTTGCTTTCTCAGCTGCTCCCTATATTATATGCTCTTACTCTTTCCGTGTGCATTTGTATTAGAGGTCTTGTTGCAGTTGTGGTATCATATACGTTTGCAGCATTGTTCTATTTATACCCGTTTGTCACTGCACTGCAGTCTCCCTAGTATAGGGACTTTTATGACACACATGCCTGTCACTATTACCCTTGTACTTACAATACCTAGTAAAAATATTTGTTGAAAGAATGACTACTTTTCAAGCAAATACTCTTCTCAAAGGTTTACTAAAATACCTTCATTCCTTATTATCCCTGGGAAAAAGGAGACTGGTGCATGTGTGGGTTGGAATAAATATTCAAGCTTTAGAAATTTTATCTGCTTTGAAATCTTTTATACAACTTCTTTTATAAAGAGTTCCTTGAAAATGATCTTTAAATAAGAAAATTAAGAGGTGTTTTAGCTGGGAATTAATGTATTAACATATACAGAAAAGTCGTGTGTTATACAGAGATACAGAAGGTGTTTATATAGTGTCTATCACTTGTCTGCTGCTTTCCTGGAAGAATGTACATGTTTCTGGCTGTAAACAATTTATTTGCCTTTTAAAGCTAGAGTAAATTGTGACTTATGCATATTTTACCTTCTTTTGGTAGAATGTCCTTCAGATAGCTCACACATGAACAAAAACCTTCAACTGATAAAAAACTGAATGTGTGACCTTTGATGATCATAAACACGTATTCATCATTGGCTTTGTGTAGGGTCTTGTGACAGGCACTATGGTACTTGGTTGCCAGCCAAGTCTCATTTCTTATACTGGGGCTATCAGAGCCACATGGCTTTTTTGTAAGGAGAATGCTTGGAGCAGAAGTCTGCAAAACTACTTACAAATCCACCTCTAATAAATTCTGTTCTTTTAAAGTACTAAATTAAGTTGGTACCATGCTGGAGCACACTGTTAATTTCTGCTGTTATGACAGAATCTTACAGACTGGGTAATTTATAATGAAAAAAGTTCATTTCTTATAGTTCTGAAAGCTGAGAAGTACAAGACTGATCATCTGATGAGAGCCTTCTTGCTGTATCATAACATGGTGGAGGGTGTCCATGCACAGGAAGGGAACACCTGCATAGAGGTTTTTACGACAGAGTCACTCCAAAGATAACCAACTCCCAAGTTAACCAACTCCCAAGGCTCGTGAGACTGGTGCCCTCTTGACCTAATTATGTCTTAAGAAGTCCCACCTCCCAGTACTACCATAGTGGAAACTAAATCTCCACATTTGTTTTGGAGGGACATTCAAATCGTAGCATATACAAACTAACACAATTCGTGCTTCTAAAAGACTCTACAGCGAGTCAGATCATTAGCCAAATATATGAGAAATACTAGGAAAGTATTTCTTCTCCATTATTTGCAGTGCTTAACAGCACTAATACATTGTAGCAACAGCCAAAGTAGGGATGCCTTTTGGTACATTTTCTGAGTTGGAGATGGATGTGTGATGTCAGCAGAAGGGAAGGTAGTATCTGCTTATATGTGTTCTATCTTGTGATCTTGTCCTCCAACTCTGTGAAAGAGGGAGATCTAAACATAGGTTCCCATTGATTTGGGGAAGAGTACTTCTGCTCTCACACATACTCCAGGATGTAGAATAAAAGCAAGCAAGAATATTCCTTCCATGCACACTTCCTTGCTTCTGCTCACTTCTCCCTGGGCCTCCTATTCCTAGGCTTTCCTAAGTGTGGTTAACACTCAGGAAATGAGATGATGGGGACAGTGGTCTGAGGCACTACTGGCAATTTGATGGGTTCATGCAAGACAGAAACTTTTAAAAGGAGCTGTTTTCTTCCTGGTTTTATCACTGTTCCTATTTTGTTATGACTCATTTCCGACTCGTTTCCCAGAGGCCTTGACTACCTCCGGCTGCTCCTGTGATGACCCATACTGTTCTCCCCGAGCAGAGTCACATTCTCCTCACTGGCGAGTCTTTTGCCTGTGTGTGTGTGTGTGTGTGTGTGTATGTGTGTGTGTGTGTGTGTGTGTGATCTCTTCTATATAGTAAGCTAATGGCAGATTGCTGCCTTATTTCACTCTTAACTGTCACAATGGATATTAATCACTGTTACAAACTGATTCTTAGAAAGGTATTGCCAAAGATAAGGGGCTATATGCCACTCACTGCCTTTTTGCTATGAACAAGACCAATTGCTCAAATAGGTATTTCCATTTGATTCTTTCATCAAACCTATCATACCATTGAGTAGGTGAGGACCAGATCTTGAAGTGCGGAGAAGTTTAAAAAACAACAACAGCAACAACAACAACAAAAAAAAAAACAACAAAAGAAAAACTCCCCTGACCAACCTGCCACTTAGCCATGGCAGGGCTAGGATTTGATTCTGGCTTTATACGATTTGGTTTGGTTTGGTTTGTTTTGTCTTCTTTTGAGACAGGGTCTTTCTGTGTAGTTCAGACTGGCCTCAAACTCACAGCAGTCCTCCAGCCTCAGCTTCCCCAGTGCTGGGGTTATAAAGCATGCACCATCATGCCTGGCTCTTGACTTTATATGAATTTATAGCACAGGTTGACTCCTTTTCCTGAGATAGTCATAGTTAACCAGGGATGCAGGGTTAATGATATAATATAGTTTATCCATATTAGTTGAATTCTGACATCATTCCTAGTCATTGGCATGTATGTATCTCCTAGGTATCTTTTCAGTACTTTCCATTCACACCAAAGGGGTCTGCTTAAATAGTGAGTTGTGAAGTTTAATATAACTAAGAAAAACAGTTTCTAAGAAATAATTACAGCATCATTTTTATTGGATTCTCTCAGGAGCATGTGGATTCTTGGGAGTTAAGAATACAAATGGGTAGATTAGCCAGAAGTTATTGCAGTAGTCTAGGGAAAACAGTAGTGGCAAGAGAAAAGGAAGTACATGGATTGAAAATATGCAGACAGAATGTTGCAAAGGAGAAAAATGTAGCAACATATGGTGGTGTGGCAGATACTGTAGATGAGCTCATTCAACACCTCCACCATCCCCTTCTGTATTATTTTCTTCTGCTCTTGTGGCCAGAACTTCTCAGAACACCTGGCAGCTGTTATCGGATAGTTTCTTTAGAACTAGCTCACCAATCAAAATTATCCTAGGTTCTTCTATCTTGAACACAGAATTAGATAAGACAAGCCAAGAGCAGTGCCAAAAGTTTATTTGCAAAGTGAGTGATGAATGGGGTAATGGAGAAACCAGCTCTGCCGAGTGAACTTGAGCAGAACAAGAGAAGAAGATAAAAGCAAAAATAAAAGTACATGCTGTGTCTGGAAAACGTGGTGTGGGTATGGTGGGAAGTTCCTATAGCGGGCTCCCTGTGGCATCTTATCTCTTTTATGCCATCCCACATCTCGTAGGCACCTACAAGAAGTTCCACATAAGGGATCCTGAGAATTACGTGGTGCTGTCCTGGGATCTTGTAATTGCCAGGTTCCGCTCATCTTCCCAGCCAGCTTTGCCATACCCTATCTCCTCTATCACAGGTAGATTTCACATGTGAGTTAGGTTCCACCAAGGCAGTGCACCCACATGAGCCATGCACCAAGAGGCACAAATGTGCCCATGAAGGGGTAGCCACGTGCAGAAAATATCTGGCAAACACAGTATCTAGGTCGCTGATACCTTGGGGCACCTGCAGTAGAAGTGCTAGCATTCAGTCCGTGTGGTCGTGGGAGTTGAGTGGTGGGAGGCAGTGCTGTGGTCCTTTTGCTAGGTTGGACTTACGATTTGGTTGAACTTTTCTCTTGGCTGTGTGCAGTTGACCTTTTTTTGTGTGTGTACCGGGAATCGAACTCAGGACCTTGTGCTTGCCACATAAGTGCTATACTGCTGAGCCGTATCCCCAGTCCCGTGCAGTTGACCTTTTGAAATCCCAGCCAGATTCCCCAGGCTTCGAGAAGATTCAGGAACTATCAGTAATTCTTTTTATGCTGAACTGGCTAGGGATTTCAGTTGTGTCCAAACAGAATTGGGAGAGGTTACTGCTATCATGGAGCCAAAAGAAAAAAAAAAAAAGATGCTTCATGGAAGTCACGGATGGAGGTTAAAAACTATTTCTTAAATTGATATACACTTTGCTGCCACCCTAGCAAAAGCATATTTTTTTTTTTGTTATTGTTTTGGTGGAAATAGAAATCAATTAAAGTAAGTTGACGAGCACATATGAGGTAGTGAAGGCAGCCCGAGGACACAACTTTATGAATCACTGAGACCTTGACTTAGTTCTACAATTCGTGGCTTGCTTTCCTTATCTGTGAAGTGGATAAGATCCTCCTTACGGGATTTTCTGGGGTGGGAATGAAATATGTGTAAAGCAAATTTTACTGCAGCATCTTTTACTGAGTAAAAGCTTAGTAACTATTGTTGTTTTTGAGTTTTTTCAGGCAGAGTCTCACTGTGTATTCCTTGCTGGCCTTGAACTTACCGCATAGCCTGGGCCAGCCTTGAACTTGCAGTGATCCTCCTGCCTCAATCTCTTGAGTGCTGGGATCTCAGGTGTGTGCCACCAGCCCAGCTGCTATTGTTATTGTTTTCCCTCTATATAGTTTAAAGAATTGTGAATATGGGATGGCAGTCACTTCTGACCTGATTTTACAAATCTTCCTTTCAGCCCTTATGGCTTGGCCCCATTGCCATATTACCTTCACTTAATTATCTTAATTAAGTAGACATTTGTGAAGCCCCTAGTATGTTCTGGGTATAAATAGATTAACTGCCTAGAATATTGAACTGAGTAACACTGGTTCTTTGCCTTATGAAGCTTCTGGAACAGTGAAGGTGAGAGAAAGTAAATAAATGCTTTATCCCCGGTTTTATGTTCTATCAGTCAGCGTACTAACAGAGGATCTGAAGCACCAAGAGATTGTGTGTGTGTGTGTGTATGTGTGTGTTACATTTACTCATTTATACATGCACACTCATGCACACTTGCTCTTGTGTATATATGTATTATGGCTGCTTAGCAGCTCACAGTCCACAGGCAGGAAGGCATGATTCCCTGGAGCACCACTGCTGTTGCTGCTGCTCCTCCTCCCTCTTCTCTCCTCCCCCACTCTCTCCTCCCTTTCCCTTCCCTTTTCTTCCCTTTCCCTCCTCCTTTTCCCCCTCACTACCTCCTCCCTCTCCCGTCTTCTTCCTCGCTGGGGATGGAGCCCAAGCCTTGCACCTGCTAAACACGTGTTCTGCCACTGAGCCGCAGCTCAGTGTGGGCCACACCTTTTTATTGTAAGGTCATCCTCTAGTCATTTATCACAGGTTATCCTGGTTCTTCTTTAAGACCTCTGTCCTTATGAGAGGCTCAGTATCAGAGTAGGTGATACTTCCCCCTCATAGTTCCATCTACTGCTTATATAGACCAGCAAGATCCTTATTGTAGGGAATTACATTTATGATGAGCAGAAGAACAAAATTATTCTAATTTGTGTTGCTTATTTTCTTGAATACACTCTAGCTGCATTTATTAACAGGTTTTATTTAGTCATCTGTTCAGCTAGTAAAATAATCGACTGTGAATTAAGAGCACAATCCAAGGGAAAATGTAAATTCATTAGTTTTCAACTTTAGTTTTTAATTTTACTTGCTGTTTACTGCCCAAAGGAATGAAATTGTGTTTTAAATGACATGCATACTGAAGGAAAAACCCTCAGCAACCAGTATTCTTTTTTCCTGAAAATCTGCTTCTAATGTGCTTTGAAAATATGAAGATGTGTGAGGCTGTGAGAACTGTGGATGGATTTGAGAAACTTCATTTCTAGGTTTTATTCCCAAAGGAATTAAAGATGCTTTGTTAGTTCAGCTTTTTGTATTTTTGTATTTTTTGGTTGGAAGAAGTTGAAACCAGCTCAGGTTTTAAAAACTGTAAGGTGAAGTAGGTGAGATGGGTTATGGTTATGAGGAAGGAGATCAGTCCTTCGAGCCTAGAAGCAGCCTGAAGCCGCCACCCTTGCTTAGTGGCAAGCTCAGTGACTGGCTGGAACCTGCCCTGAGGGGAGGAGGCAGTCACTGTTGCTAATTGACACCCAAGTCTGGGTTTCATCAATCGGGTTTCTGAAAGAGGGGGCTAGGGCTACAGCTCAGTGTTAGTGTGCTTACCTAGCATGCATCACACCCTGGGTTTGATCTCCAGCACTGAAAAGAAAAAAAAAAAAATCATACTCCTGAAAGAAAGGAGTCAGTTATCTCTGGGTCCAGAGAAATCATGCCATATTCTTTTCAAGAATTGGTTGTTCCTTTTATTTATATGTATCAGAATTACCTTCTCCAACATACCCAAAAGTTCTGTTCTAACAGCTTTTTTGAAATGTGTGGTTCAGTCAGAGAACACATGTTTCAAAATGTGTTTTGATTCCCAGGTCAGCTGCAAGTAACTATTTAACGCATGAAGAAAATGAACTCTAAAGTACTGCCTCCATCTTGAATCTCCTCTCTTTCACTGTGTTTATGCCCAGATTATGGCCCAATGTGGACAGGGCAGCTCAGAGATTCCCAGGAGGAGAGGGGCTTTGGACATAATGGAAGACTCTAGTAGGGGGGCGTAGAAGAGATTCTGTGAAGTTTGTGGTCTCACAGGCAACCCCTCTGTTTTGTATGATAGGGGTGGATATAGATTAGGTGAGAAAAGACCTTAGGATTCCTTGGGAGAAGCTGTACTGAGCAGGGGTCAGAGACAGAAGTCTATTCTGTACCCAAGATCCAGGCAACCCTGGCAGTGACTTTCACAGTCCGCACAGCTCTGTATGACCATCACAGTTATTGCCATGGACAAGTCGTCTGTAGACCACCTGTTCCTCAGTAGAACAGATGCTTATGTTCCTTAAGAAATAAACTTACAAATAACAAGAACTTTGGCTAGAGCCTGAATTCCATCTGCACAAAGTACTCACTATAAGTGCAGAAGAAACAAATGCAGTGGGATTTATTAGCATTATCACTGTTCAGGGCATAAATGTTAGAATTTATTGGGGGGAGTATTGGGGTGGATTTACTATGAGCCACAGATGGGGAGCACAGGAGCTGTGGAGATTACCTGGGACCAGGCTCATCAATGGTGTGTCCTGTCTTACCCTGGAGGGTGGAGTCTTCACTCAGAATTTTGAAATTTTTGTAACATGAACAGTGACTTCCATCTGAAATTCTGCTATATAATCTCTATAAATTTGTCCTAGATTAATGTGACGCTATTTGTAGGAAAAAGTTTGAGAATATCATAATTTAAAAATAAAATAAATTATTTCCCCCCGTAGATTTTATTGTAGGAGTTGCATTCTGAGATAAATCACTCCATAAAATAAAGTTGAAAACTGTCATAAGGAAAGGATTAGAGGTGACCATTTTGTACTTATTCTTTACCTACTTCTTCCCCAAATTATGACAGAATCTCCTGGTTTACTATTGGTGGCTTAGGAAATTGCTTTGAGACTGAGGGGTTCTGTGACCACACACTTTGTAGCTCTAAGAACTTGCATCCATTCTCCTTAGGCTTTTATTAGTAGGAGCACCATATATCATATGTAAAACTTCTTTTATTCCAGCAGAGTGCCCGCTCTGTTTCAGGCATTCTTCCAGGTCCTGGGGATTCATCAGTAACCAAAGCAAAAAAATGCCTAATGGCCCCATAGAGCTAATATTCTGGTAGAACAGCCCAACATTAACTGTAAAAGATAATTTCACAGCTTGGAATACAATGATAAATATTATAGATCAACAAAATAGAGTAGAATATGGACTGAGCAGTGGGAAGGGAAGATTGCAATTTTAAATTGGGTGGTTAGGGTTGGTTTCACTAAAAAGGGACATCTGAGCAAAGACAGGGTGAGAAGCAAACCCTGTGGATACTTGAAGGAAGAACATTTCCAGGAAAACAGGGCAGCCAGTGGAAAGGCCTTGAGGCAGGATTCTGCCTGGTATGTTCAGGGCTAGTGAGGAGTTGTGTGAGTAGGCTTTCCATCACTATAACAAAAACATCTGAGATAATCAGCTTAGAAATGGTTTATTTTGATTTACGATTTTGGAAGTTTCGGCCCATGGTAAATTGCCCCATTGCTCTAGGGCCTGTGCGGAGGTAGAACGTCATAGTAAGAGTGCATGGAAGAAGAAACCTATTTACCTCCTAGCCAGAAATGAACAAGAAACAGGAAGAGTGGGGGATTGGAGGCCCCAAACCCCCCTCAAGGGCACACCTACAATGATCTAAAAAGACTTCCTGCTAAGACCCACCCATTCATGTTTCTATTGCTTCCCAGAAATGCTACTTGGGAATTGAGCCATTGACACATGGGCCTGTGAGGGAACCTTCTAGACACAACTATAGCAGGAGCAGAGGTGAGAGAGGGGAAGAAAGGAGAGGGAGAAAGTTGGATGGATGGGGGCCTTATCATAGGAGGTCTTGAAGTTTACTGCAAGAGCTTTGACTTTTATTCTGGGGAAAATGCGGGCAGTTCTGAGCCAGGAAGGGTAAGACCTGACTCTGGTTTTTAAAGGGCAGGGCTGGCTATTGATGGTGAGAAGGAACTGGGCAGTCAGGGAGGCAGGACAAGGATGGAAACAGGGATCAAGAGGGGAGACTCATACAAACCCAGGCAAGATGCAGTGATAGCTTGACCAATGTGATAACTGTGGAGGCAGTGAGCAGTGATTGGATTCTTAGACATATTTTGAAGGTAAAGTCTACATGACTGTCTTATGGATTGGATATGATTGGCTCAGTTAAACTTCGAATTATACAAAACAAATAGAGTATCTAACTAAATGCAGTAAATTCTAAGTTCTCTATTCTGAACATAAATCCCCCCAGGTTGTTAATGATTTGGTTGGAAAAAAATACAAATGATTTTAGATGAGCTTGAATTTAATATTGGACTTTGTAGACACGGTTATTTCTGTTCAAGCCTTTTCTGAAAGGATTTTTTAAAAATACCCAAGTTGTGTGTTCTCACTTACATAATGTTTAATAGAAGGTTTGAAACCTCAGCCAAGGAGTCTTCCACTAGGGAGTTTTGCAATAACTTTCCATCTTAAATATGCTGCTGACTAATCTGCTATTAACCAAGCCAAGCCATGCTTTGTTGAATATTAAATTGTCAAGATATTAAAGTTAAAACTTGCTGTAGTAAACCAAGCATTGACAATACTGATTGCTGAGATTATGTAGTTGTGTGGTTTGACTATGCAATGCCAAAATGTAATGCAGAATCTCAACTCTGTCACACTGAGTTTTACTTCTTGCCCCATCAACACCACCACCAAACCAGTCTCATTTCCATTGGTCAGTTATCTGCCTTGGTTAGAAACATAATGCACTTGAAGAGAAAGGAGTCAACAAACATCTTATTGATTTCAGAGGGCTGTGAGAATAACCAAGGGACTAGTAATTGGAAACATTTTTCTAAGTGGTTGTTCTACAACTACTCTGCCATCCAACTTATTTTCCACATACCTCACAAGAAATTTGAATAATTTAGTCTGAAGTAATGAGTAGAAGTCTGTTGATTATTTTTGGATGTAGTTTTATCAATTCACTCTCAAAATTCTAATCTTTCTTTGAGCATGAGTCTTAGCAGTAGATTTTAAATTAATAGAAAAAACCAGTTGTTCCTATTATTAATATAAGCTTTTCTTCTCCTTTTGTAACATGATTTAAAATTTGTGAACCTAATTCCATGTTCCAGACAATGGAACATGAAATTATATAATAATATATGCAATATGTATTGTTATATGTAATGAAGGCAAGTTCTTTAAACCCTAAAGTGTGACACATCTGAAATAGAAAAACTTACAAAGTTCATCAGGAGTGGGGTTTCCTGGTGAGTTGTAGGGGAGTCATTTGACCAAGGCGACCACTCACTTGTTATTTTCTGCTAACATTTAAATATATGTATTTTTTTTTTACTGTACCTTGAATCAAATGGCCTTTTCCAGAATTTCTGTAATGCCTTGTTGCTATTCAGAAAGTCTCAGAAGGCAAACAGATTGGCTTTCTTCAGGTTATTCCTGGAAATCCAGTTAATCTCCAAAGCCAACTCCCCAAATCTGATTGGGTTGTGATGAGTAATTGGAAATAATTTCCCAGAGTAGTGTTCTTTCTGGCATCTTATTATTTAACACCACAGAGAGGGTGTTAGGATGAAGGTGACCTGCTCGGCCCTTGTGTGAGGACAGAAGGAAGGACTGATCAAGTAAATGGACCGACGTCAGAAGCCATCCTCATTTTTGGTGTGCCCTCATTCTCTTCCTGTGGAAGCCAGATGTTTTTGTATTGAGAAAGGCTGCTGAGCTCCAGTCCCTGTCTTGGAAAGTTGCATCCAGTTTACAAAGGACATCATTTAGGGACATTCAAGACTTAAATAGATATTGTGAACTTCTTGTTAAAAAATTGCAATTTTCCCAAGTATATCATATTTATACATACACTGATTATTATCTCCTAGGAAAAACAATGGCTATTCATTGAAATAAAAATTCTGAGTTTTTCTTGTCAGTCGGTAATTGGTAATTGATAGTATTCACACATAATTGAACACTGAAGCTTTGTTCCTTGTGAGAAATTACACTGGATGGTGTGCGTGCCTGTGGGGGCGGAGGTGGGGGGAGAGGTGCTGTGTGGTAGGCTTCTGTGTTGGGTAGGAAGAAGGAATGCAAAGGCAATTAATGTAGTGCCGCGTAACTGAGAGGTGCTGATAATCAGTGCAAGTGATGGCACCAGTGGAGGGATTATTTCAGGTCATTTTTTCTTTTGTAAATACATATATACTAATAACTGAAAACTAAAAGAAGAAAAATGTTAGCTGTAAAAATGCTAGATTCTTGAGAAACTTAATTATATAAAAATGATATGCATTTTTTGTAGTAGGATAATGCCATAAACTCTAAAATACCAAACCAGACTTGGTTATTGAAAAATTACAAACAAAATAGAAAGCAAAATTTGCTCATACATCTGTCCCCAGAGAACACAATTGTTAACATTTTAGAATGTCCTTTCAGAATTATTTCTCTTCAAAGATCGATATTTCTTCTCCCTGAGATAATATTATATACACTCATTCATAACCTTTTTTATGATTAATATATTAAATCTCTGCCACTCATACAGAGAGGTCTTTGTTTTTTAAATATGTATTTTATTTAACCTAATATTTCTTGATGGTAATTTTTGTCTTTTTAATGTTGTCAGCATTTCTGTAATAAATATCATATGTATTTTTTCCCTTAAATGTGGAACTCCTAAACAAAGTCATAAACAGTTAAGAGTTTGCTAAAATTTTCTAAGGCCATCTCCTAAAACATGTATATTCTTACCAATAGTATTTGAGGGTACCAAAATTCATGTTAAAATTTTTTCGTAATTTTTGTGACTTTGAGAAACAGTATAAGAAAAGTTCTTATTTTAATTTTTCTATTTTGTTTTTAAAGTAAAAATCTCCCATAATGTCCCTACTTAAAAATCATGCACATCTTTCTCTATATGGTTATATTTAATTATATAAAAAGTCAAAGAACTGTCTTGGCCCATCTTGTCTTCTGCTTCCTGAGGTGCTTAGCTTTTTGATGTACTGTGCTGTTTTTTAAATTCAGTGAAACTGTGCCCAACATGGTCTGCAACTTGTGTGTGTCTCTAAATAGATCATGAACAAATGTGTTACCTTTAATAGAGTGTGGATATATTCTGATGTCCTTCTTCTGTTTGGTGACTTCATGGTTATGGTCATTCAATAGGTGATGTTCACTAGATTGATGTTCTGTATTTGGATCACCCACTGGAGAAAATTTTAGGTAGTTTGTTTATGTAATTCCTGCCTCCTGGAATTTTTCTTTCAAAAATCTTGCATAAGCACAATGAGATATATGTTTATATATACAAGGATTATTGTTTTTAATATAAGATTGAGTTCTCAATTTCTAGCAAGAAGAAATAGGTAAAATGTATTACATCATGAAATATTTTAATGTTCAAAATAAATGTCTATCTCCTCATATAAAAAAACTCATAAAGTATTGTCAAGTTGAAAAACTAGGTTGCAGGATACATGAAGTGTAATCATACTTAGATCTAAACACCTCAGATACTTTATATGCACATATGTACATAATGCATTGTAAGTAATTTGATGTTTTATAGTAAATTGTTAAATACTGTTGTAAGACCTGACCTGGCCAGGCAAGGTGGGAAGGGAAGTAAGGAAGAATAGAAAACTTTGCTTTATCCATATTTTCATTGCCATATATTTTGTAATAATCATTTAAAATGGAAAGTATGTTTAAACTCTATAAAAACATTATAAAGTAAAATACGTCAGTGAGACTTAGAGGTCTCAGAGAGCCTTTCCAATTAAGAGTCTATGATTTCATGAAAACACAGTCAAATATGAAGTAGTATTTCTTATACATACAAAATGTTTCATTCCCAATGTGACAGAAGAACGAAAAGAGGGTTAAAGGAAGAGAGAATAAACCAGAAAGCTAGCAGAGAACCGGAATCAGAAGTGTGTGCCATTAGAGAAACACTGACAAGCTTCTTCGCCCTGAACTATATCCACACATTCCCAGCCTCCCCCACTTTCCTTGCAGTACTTGGTGTTGAATCCAAGTCCTTCACCCTGAACTACATCCATGGCCCTTCATTCATTTGTTGGTCTGTTTATTGATGAGGTCTGACCAAACTACTAAGTTGCCCAATCTGGACTCAAACTCAAGATCCGCTTCAGCCTTCCAGAGTGCTGGGATCGCTATGCTCTGCTTTTAATTCCATTTTCAGTTTAAAAAATAGTAGTTTTTAAATTTTCCTTCCAAAGCATTGTGATTTTACCAAAAGCAAAACAAAACAAAACAAACAAAAAAGCAACATTTGGAGACTGCTTAGTTCAAGCTAAGAATGTAAGAGGTTAGGACCTGCCCCGTGGGGCCCCGGGCAGTGGCTGTGCACTGTTTAATCCCAGCTGCTCTGAACTTGGTTTACTGCCGTCAGAGGACTGTGTTCCTCACTCAGTGTCTCCCAACATACTTAGATCATCCATCGAGTCACTGGAATGTTAGAGGTGTTTTTGGTTTGGGAGGGCTTTTTATTTGCTTTCCTGGTTCTTTCAGTTCATTTCTGAAAAATAAATTGGTCAGTAAATTAATTTTATTTTGTTTCTGCTTTACACAAAGTTTCATGTTCAACTCGATACCTTTCTAGTTACCTTTTCTTTTCTGCTGTAAGTGCCTGAAGTTACTGCTGTTGGAATTCTCACTGCTTTGCTGTAGATTTGAGCAAGTTCTGAGCACCAGTGACCTTCATCTTCTCATTCTCTACTTTTTTTTGCAAGTTGGTCCACAAACCTAGTTTGTGGCCATCAGCTAGTTTCTGAAACTGGCAAGTTTTGTCCACAAAGTCCTTGCCGTCTTTCTAGAGCTCTGTGGCCTACTGCATACCCTGTACCCAGCTCATCAAAGTGCAAGCCAGCTTCACCCAGGATGGCTCTGGCCATGGCTGTTCCTCTTCCAGGTTCGCTAGAGAAGTTCGGCCTTGAAGGGGTGACAGTGGTGTTCCGGAGGAGGTGTGTCAGAGGAGCACGCACCAGGAAAGACTAAAGTTCAGTTGCTTGTCCCAGGCGACCTTCATTCTGCACTCTTTTCTCGAGTGCCTGCTACATGCCAGCCCCGCTCAATGCTGCGGGTACAGGGTGCCCATCCCATGGAGTACGTAGTTTAACAAGTAAGGAGGCCGGGGAAAGCACCTCAGGCAGAGAGCACAGCAAGGACACAGGCCGATTGTCCCTGAAAGGGCCAGTCCTGCCTGCCAACCCCCGTAACAGCCATGCGCTTCGGCCCAGGCCACTGCCGGGAACAGACAGCTCCCGTAATTCCACTTTTAGACAAGGAATCTCTGCTCGGTTGTCTTTGAAATCCATCCCATTGCTGAAATTCTCTGGTTATTATTAAAAGGCTTTTTGCTTAAAAAGTATTTTACAAGATTTGTAGCTTACATCATTGAATATTACTATAATGTGATTTATTGTCAAGCCTTGGCTAGCAGCATGGCGTACAATTGAATATTTCTGTAGAAAATGTATTTTATTTCTTTATATTTACTTCACATTTTTCTCTCTAAAATGGTGATGCGAAAAGTTGGATGACTTCAGATGTTGCCGCTTCCTTTAAATGTGGGGCGGACTGCATTTGGTCAGTCCACTCGGCCCCAAGAGAGGCATGGCAGTCAACGATCGTTTCAACTTGAAACTATTGACTGTGTATCTGATTAATGTAACGCTTGACACTTAGGGCAAAGCTGTTGATAATCAAAACTGAGGCTTTGTTTTCTTCTTTTATACCCGTGTTTAGAATATTCCTGTTGCAATTTAGGGTGGGAACAGAAGAGACAGTGACCTCTCTGTCACCTCCCGGTCCAGGCAGAAAAACTGCATAGAAGATTGAATAAGGAGAGATATTTAAAAGGTTGATAATTATAATTGTTGCTTTTTCTAAACTACCTTTTTACAAAACATTCATTTCCTTTTTGGAGGTGGGAAATATTTTCTTACTCCTTTCTATTAGGTATTGATGCTGTTGAAACAGGATGAGCACACACTCGTCTTTCTTAGACATTTACTATATCAAAGCATTGTAAGAAGACTTTTTAATGAGCTGCAAGTAGACCAAATGTAGGAGACATTTTCTTGTGGAGCTGGGTGAAAGAACAAGAAAATCATGGGAACACGACCTCTTTCCCCAGGGGATGGAGCGCTGTGTAGAGCCTTGTATGTTCCTATGAAAGACGCTGCCCTGCCTGCAAGTGTATTCCAAGGCATGAGTCATCCCTGGACTCCAGAGATTCTTTTATATGGCAAACTCTGTGCCCTCAACATACATCAATCTGAGTTTTCCTTCATCTGAGAATCTCCAATCATTAATATTAGACTCTCTGTTATTATTAAACACACACTGCCTCATTTTATTCTGAACCTGCCCTAGATTTAGGCTTTGGATTCTATAGATCCAAATCAATTTGATCAAAGTCTTTTTGCTTTTTTTCCTGTCTAAAGTTTAAAAGAAACAAATGTAAGTTGGGTATGATGGAGCATGCCTGTATTACCAGCACTTGGAAGACTGAGGCAGGAGAATTGCTGCAAGTTCAAGGCCAACCTGGGCTACATTGCGAGACCTTGTCTGAAACAAAAAATCTTCTACTTAAGTAGTAGGTAAAGAATTACTGAGTTACTGATTCTACAAACGAATTTGACCAACTGTCTCCAGAAGAAAGGATGGATTATTTTACTGTCTGTGAAGGGTCTTACAGGTACGCATGGTTTGAGATCACTCTAATGATTCCTGATGCTCCACATTACCAAGTGGCCTAACTTTTCTTTGTGTACTTAGGACTTGAACTAGTGTACTCCAAGCTTCATTTGCAGTAGCAGTTACTTACAAAAACCTTGCTTTGTTGGATGTGGTGGCACACACTGGTAATCTCAGCATTTGGAAGGCTGAGGCAGGAAAATCACCCCAAATTTGAGGCCAGCCTAGGCTGTATAGTGAGTTCAAAGCCAGCCTGAACTCCATAGTGAGACCCTGTTTCAAAACAAAAACAGAAACCTTTTTTTAAACTTCATTCTTCTTTTTCAATAATCTCAAATTTGGAAATAGCAGAATCAATTCACTGAGTTTTAATTTATATTTGTCTTGTACCCTAATCATTGCATTTAGTTCAAAATGATAAGAAAAATTAGCCTTTTTTTATCATTTGGCTGTAGAAGGGGTTTTATTAAGATACTAACTACAGTTGAGAAAAAATAAAAATGCAGTGCTTACTGAACTGCAGAGTGTGGTTAAGAACTGTTTTTTTTTTTTTAAAGATACTAAAATCTAACAACATAACCGAACAAAGTCAATCAAAACAAAACAGTAGAACTGGTACAGAACTTCAAAGAAAGATACTAGGAAAACAATAGCTACTATAGTATATCTTGTTACTTTCAGAATAGTTGACCATTCCATCAGGTATAGTAAAATCAAACCAAAAACAAAACACAATAAAACCAATAAAAACAGAGTATGAAATAAAGCAAAAAAAAAATCAGAATAAAGCAAAACAATGAGACCAATATTGGGCCTCAAAGACAAGACAAAGGAGAATCCCCCATATTTGCTACATTGCATACTATCATCTTTCAAAGAGATGCTCAGACCACTGGCTCCAGTCCTACAAAATCAACTAAACAAGACAAGCATTTAGTTGCCTTATGTACTATAGTTGCTATCAACTCAGCCAGTCCTCTGAACCAGCAGGTTGTCTATGGGGGTAAGGGCGGGGGCAGGAGTCCTTGATACTTAACCCGCACGCCAGCAGGCCTGCAGGAGGCACATCTCTTTCTCCTCCTGGAGTCTGCACTGGTCACGCATGCTCACCAGGAAGGCAGGCTAGGTTATCTTCTGGTCGGAACCTCCCTGCCCAACATGGCGGGATCTAGAGAGGCACATCTCTTTCTCCAAGAACTGTTTTAATAGAGATAAAGTTTATATGTTAAAGCTCTTCTCTTGAACATAATAAACTGGAGATATTTAAATTATCTTAATTGAATCTTCTTAGTTGTAAAATAGAAAACAGTATTTTAAATTTAAAAATGTAGAGGTCCTAAAGTCTTCAAAGAAAGGCATTTCTTATGGTCGTGATGCTTTTCTTTGCATTGTAATAGATGTATCGATTGTACATTACTTTTTTTTTGGTCTTCAGTTATTATTGCTGTAAAGTTCATATGACTTGAAATTCACTGTTTAAACCATATTAAAACATACAGTTCAGGGGACATCAAAGGAGGTTCAGCTACCTTCACTGACTCCACTCAGAACACTTTCATTCTTCAAAAGAAAACTTTTGTCCAATTAAACAGTCAATCCCCATTTTCCTTTTCCTGGTCCCTGATAGCCACTGACCTGGTTTATGTCTTAAAGAGTTTGCATTTTATGATTCACTTGGAATTATGCACTGTGCTGCCATTTGGGTCTGACTTCTTTCACTTAGCATACTGTTTTCAAGGTTCATTCACTTTTTTAGCATGTATTGGCATCTCATCCCTTTTTAAGGCTAAATAATATTCCATTGTGTGGATCTACCATGTAGTCTTCATTCATCAGATAATGAACATTTTAATTGTTTACGCCTTTTTATTATTATGAATACTTCTATGAGGATTCACATAAAATATTGTCTGTAAATCTGTTCTTATATTCCTAGGAGTAGAATCACTGATACATAGGATAATACTGTATTTAACTTTTTGAAGAAATGCAAAACTGTTTCCTGCCTCTGCTATCCATTTTAGAATCCAACCAGTACTAAGTGAGGTCTCCAGCTTCTCCAACATTTGTTTTATCAGGATTTTTTTTTTTTTGTAGTTTTCTCCAATAGCCATCTTATCGGGTGTAAAGTAGTACTTAGTTATAGTTTGGGTTTGTGTTTTCCTGGTCATTAATGATTTTGAACATCTTTTTGTGTACTTACTGACTTTGTATATTTGTTTTAGAGAGTTGTATATTCAAATTCCGTACTCATTTTTTATTGTGATAAAAACATACAGCATGAGTTATCCTCTCTTAAAATGTTAGTAATGGCACATCACTTTGTAGTGCTGGCTATTGTGTTTCTGTGTTGCATTTTCCCCTTTTAAACTACAAACTCTCATGAACAGGGAGAAGAACACCTGTTGTCTCTCCTCATGACAGTTGGCAAAGCCGCTATTTTGTATAAGAGTGTCTGTGCTTCTTTTCACAGGTGGGGAGCATTAAGCGAGAAATGACCTTCACATTTCAAGCTGAGGATTTAAAACGCGACTCCAGTAAGAAAATGTCTCATCATCACTTGTTCCCCTTGGCCATGGAGGAAGATATGAAAACAGTAGACACCAAAAAAGTCAATCGGGTCCTCGATCATGAGAAAGAAAACACCCGTTCCGTCTGTCTCCTTGAGCAGAAACGAAAAGTTGTTTCTTCCAATATTGATGTCCCTCCAGCAAGGTAAGGGAACATTAGCTCTTTACATGTGTCTGCCTTGGGAAGTTTGTGGAAAGAGTGCACAGTCTCTGCCTTGACTCTTCAACAGAGTATAGGTTTGCAAAGGGTTTTCTATCAAGATTTTTTTCTGTTGCTTATATCAGGTGGAGCAGGCGGCTGTTCGCTTCAGAGCTGACTGTGAGACTGCTGTAGTTGGAACTATGGTAGCTCTAGTAAGGAATAATTTATTAGATTTTGGTAGAATGACAGAGCAAAAGAATAAATGCATAAAAAGTATATAGAATGAATCATGAAATACAGGACTGAGAGCACTCAAAAGCTTGTTTCCGCTGGGCTTTTAGAGAGGGGTTATCAAATTATGGGTGCAGGTTAAATTCAGCCCCTGATCTGTTTTTGTGTGGCCTGTGAGATAAGGATAGTTTTATATTTTTAAAGAATTAAAAATGGAGACTATGCAATGCTCATTATAGGTGGCCTGCAAGAGCCTAAAGTGTGTAAAAATATTTGGTTACCTCTGATTTGTATTGCACTGATCTTTTAAAGACAAATTTCCCTTAAAATTTGGCCCGGAGAATTTACCTGAAATAGCAAAAGGTCTTTTTCACATGGTAATTTTATTTATAAAATTATGTCCACTCTCTAGTGGCACTGCAATGAAGGGCTCTATTACGGTGAGATAGCAGTAGGACAGTGCAGGAATAGGCACAACCTTCCACTTATTTTCTTGCTTATTATTTGTTTCACTGAGAAAGTAATACCGATGGCAGCAGGCATTTGAGGCCTTTTTGTTCATGGTGTATCCCAAGCATTAGAACAATGCTTAATTATGTTCTGGGAGCTCCATAAATATTTGTCAGATGAAGGAAAGAATGGAAATGCTGTAGCATGAAAAGTTGCATATTTTTAATATGTGCACCACATTTCATTGCCAAAAAAATCATTTAGAAAGCAACTTTATAAGCAATTGTTGAGAAGTTCTGCCTTTGTTCAAGTGATTTCTGACAGCTAACTAGGAAAACAGTATCTTTGGAAAAAGAATAAATGATCCCTTTCCACCTGTTCACTTTTTCTAATTGGAAGCTTTGTTTTTTCTATGTTACATCAAAAGTACCTTCACTGGGATATTCCATATTCTGTCCTGCTATGAAATCTGTCAGACTTTCTAAAATTATAGGCCTCTTTGCTTCCTTTAACCTTTAAATGACAATTTTCAATTACTGCTTGGAATTTTTTGCTTTCCTATTTTTTCATATAAAGTACCTGTTAAAGTATTTAGGATTAGTTCTTTTGACTGGGGCTTCATTGTGAAGTGTTTTATCACATCCTGAACTAGTAGGTGCTTCAATTCAGATTTATTATTTGGTTGACTCATAAGAAAAATGACTTGCTAACAACTTGAAATGTGAAGAGCTATGCTTTTATTTTCTTCTAAAGCCTGTGGGGTAAAAGTTAGACTCCCAGTGTCAGGTAGTTTAGTACTAATTTGCAATTCTGTAGAGCCTACTCTATGTAAAATTTTCATTAGCTGGTTGTGTATGTTAAAAGACCTGTAATTAGTCATTTGAAATTGCCATAGATTGTTTTAGGTATGTCTTTATTCTTTAATTTCTCTCTACTTACAGTAGCTTCTTGGGAAAATAGAGAAAAGGGAAGGGAGGAAAGTGCATTCTGTCTTTTGACTCTGGTACAGTATGTGGAATGTTTGTCCGCTTGCTCTTGCTCACCAAACGTGTATGAAAGTACTGGAGTCAAGTCAGTGCTGATGTTCTTAAGGACGAGGGAGAAATTAATTCGGTTTTTAAATCTGTTAATATACAGAAAAAAAGTCCCCAACAACAAAGCGTAATTTAGATTTATTCATCTGTTACTGGAAATGCTACTTAAAGCTTCCTTGTTTGGAGTTTCCACTCAAAAATTTGTTTTCATTACTACAGTAAAACTTTAATCATTACAAATATGCCAGCGGTCGGTGAAGTAAAGTTGTTTTTTGTTAAATGGTCATGAAGAAATCAGAAAGTGTATAAAAAGTGTATATATCTAACTTTCAAGTTTTCTTTTCTGTTTCTGATCACTATCAAACTATTTAGTAAATGACAGGTTTTCACTATCTAAAGTATCAATATTTTATTTTAAAAACTCATCTCTGATACGGTAGAAAGGTGATTTTTCTGTTTATTAGGAGAAATGTATATGCCATCAGTGTACAAATAATGAAGTTTGAGTAAATCTAGATTATAGTTAAATTTTATTGATGTAAGGAAATTATATATATCTTATAAAATATACGTATATATACATGTAATCTATATGTGTATATCTGTGCACATGATGATTGCAATTTAGCCTCCTAAATTGAGACATTGTGTTTTGTTCAATTCTTGGAGGGAGTGTAATCATTTCAGGCCAGTGGGGTTATCACTGGTGTAGATTTCCTTTAAGGAACTCAGTTTAAAATCAGTTCCCTATAATGGTTCTCATTTTATCTTTTACTTATTCCCATTCTTAAGAGTTTTGTTGAACTTTACTTTCTATGGTTTGCAACAGGAAACTGTAAAGTTTATTTTCTATAGATTGAACAGTGAAAACAACTGGTGTATTTTACCTTTCTGTGTCCCTAGCGAGGTCTGGAACTTCTTACCACCTTTGTCGCTGTACCTCACTATGGTTGAACATTATCTCCATTGAACAGACATTTATTGAGTATCCACAATGAAGGAACCTACTATTTTATGAAAAACATGAAAGGGAGAGGGTATACATCTTTTAGGAGCTTAAGTCTAATAAGAGACTGACAACGTAAGTAGCTAATTTCAAATTACAGCTTTTAATTTGCTGCTTCTAGTTAGAACTGGGTGCATTTCTAATTGAAGGAGAATCTTTTCTATTAGGAAAGTTATTGATTTATACATCTATTTAAAAGACTGTTTTTGTTTTATTAGTATCTTTTTCAAGATACGGAGGAATGGAATGGAGTAAGCAATAACTCTGTATCTGAGATTTATTTTACAAAGCCCCTGTTTTTTCCCCCATTTTCTGAGGACTCATTTAAAAGTTTCCAGTTTCACAAAGCATAAATTTAAGAACATTATTTGTCCAGATGTGTCAGATAGATCATCTGAGGAGCAAATGCAAAGACAGGATTAAGCATGCAAACATTTTATGAGTCAAAACATGGGTGAAAGAAAAGGAAGTGGGGTGGGAGGAGACAAGTGTGAGAGACATTTTCAAAGTAGAAGCAACGCTTCTTGATGTTAAACAGTAGAAAGTGACTGACTGATTTAACAAAGGATGGAAAATATTTTTTGAAACACTAAAGGTAGCTTCCAGAATTGCTGTGAAGCTTGGAGAACCAAGTCAGGAAATAAAAAGGCATATGGACATCTGCAGCTTGGCGTTTTGGTTTCTAATGTGAGAAGCATATGCGTAGGAGATTCTCCAGACACAGCCACACGGCGAAGACAGAATTGACAAATGTCTATTATAGTTACACATCAGTGATGTTTCCCATCTTACAAATGAGTAAATGACTTGCCCAAGAACACGCATCAGACAAACGACAGACCTAAGTAAGTTTCTGGCCCCAAGTGAATTTTTGTTCCTTATCACCTCCATTAGTGTTTATGAGTGATTAGTTACTATTTTCAACTGTCATTTATTAATGCTTTAAAATACCTTGATAATTCTAAATCACCTAACATGACATGCCCCCTCTCTAAAACAAATTCACCAATGTTTCATGCCTATATTTGTTATCCTAAATAATTTCTGTAAATGTAATAATATGCAATGTACTGATGATTGTTACTCTCTTATTGGCTGGTTGTGAAATTGTTCTGCTTTGTTTTCTTACTTTCCTTTTGTTTAAAAAAAAAAAACAAATTCACCAGTTAAGTAAACATTAGATAACTTAGATCATTAGAGCATAACATTTGTTATTCTTTTTTTGCCAGCCATTGTTTTTTTGGAAGTACTGATGCTTAAATTCATTGGATTTCACCCAAGCAGCAATTACATTTTGATTATGCAAAGTAATAACTGTCTTCTAATTATAACTCTAAAGCTAAAGAAATCTATTAGCAAACCAGATATAAAACAAGGGAAAAAGAAAACTTTGGCCAAAAATATTCCTAGACTTAACAGCAGTTTATTAGAATACTACAGACTGTTAGTTTGCCATTGGAAGAAAACAAAGCATATGGTACTCTTTGTTTTGCAGGCTTTTAAAATACAGTGATGTCATATTTATCACTTGCTGGACATCTCTTTCTTATCAGATGCCATTCTGGAAATCACATAACTTAAAAGAACTCCACAAACCTGTTAAACTTTGGGTTTAGAGTTAGAAAGTGACTCGAGCCCTGAGCTGTATGTGTCCTGTGGATACAGGGGAAAACTGTGAACTGGTTCGGATACCCTTTTCAGGACTGGTGTCTGCATTTTCTCCTTTGTCTTTTATGTATTACAGACCATTTGTAGGAGAGTTTTCTATGTCAAATTTGGAATTATATGAGGTAGCCCAAAAATTGCTCTTTCATTTCTGAATCTGTAGAAGCCCAGCAGTTCCTGAAGAAAATGTGAGTTTTGAATGCATTAGAAACTTATCAGGGCCCAGCCTCTGTCATCAATATGAAGCTCCTGGAAAAAGGTCACTTTAACACTCTAAAGCATCTCTTTAAAAAAAAAATAGCATACTTTCCTTTCAAAAGTTACTTTGGGAGGGCAATATAAATATACTCATTCATGTTGGAGAAATATTAGTACTCTTTATGTGGACTCCCCTTGAGAACTGAAGCAGTTTCCATGAAGTACCTATAATAAGCATCTTCCAGGAAACTTTTATGTACTTTCATTCCTCCTTATCATTTCAATAATTCAAGTCAGCAAGCAGCTGTTGTTCCTGATTTCTTGCTGTAGTCTGTTACACAACAACCAAAATGCTCTTTCTAAAACAAAAGTATGATCATTTTGATATAGAATAGAGACAGGAAGATGGTAGAAAGCAACATAATTGAGATCGTAACGTAATACAACACTTTGTGCCATCAGGATACAATCAAGTCCCATTCTGCTGGTAATCTAGATTCCAAAGTCAACAAGATTAGCTAGAAATGAAGTTATTGTTTACAATGTCTTTAGTCATCTTTGGAACCAGACCCCTGCACCTTTACCCCTGGAAAGATCTGATATCTGAAACCACGTGGGAGAAGTAATTCGTGTTTCCCTTCTCTGGGACAGAAATTCATTGAATGGAATTGTGGGGTTTCTGGGTTTTTGTTTTCAAAAGTAGCTATTTCTTCTTATTTCTGTTGGTTTTAAATTGACTTTTGAGATCAATCAATTTCTAATCATTATGTACTATATAGCTCTTAATTATGAGGACAGATTGGTACCGAATTAGAATGTGCCAACTGTCTAGAATTGCATTTCGAATTCAGAATTTTGGTCATTAATATGAAATTTTAAAATAATACTTTTTGTCGTTTTGTTGTTAATAAGGGATATGCTTTCTAAATCAAACTGAGTAGTAAAATTCCGAAAGTGTGAAGTCCAGGCATCTTTAGACATCACTTCCGAAGAGTCCTTACATATTAGTAAATGCCCTTCTATGGAAATCACCTCTGACAGTAAAATGGAGAAAATTCAACAACTCAGGCTTCTTGTGGATCAGTAGCACTGTTGTGACGCACCAGTTGGGTACATGGGAATCTTCAGAATACTCAGGAGTGCCATTTTTCTGCTTTTGTGTACCAGTGCCATAGCCAATGCCATACTCTGCAGAAGTTGTTTATAATCAGCTTTCATGCAACAACTTTTTTTCTCCTTACACCTGTTCAAACTTTAAACCACTAGTAATAGAAATAATTGAATTTTCATTACCTCCCACTCCTCATCCATCCCTACCAGTAAAGATTCTTTACTTTCTGCTATATAAATAGTACAAATTTGTATATTAGACACACAATAAATGGGACACTGGTCATTAATTGAAAAATAATATTTGAATAGCACTGCCCAATAGAAATTTAGTATGAGCTCGTATGTAATTTTGCAATTTCCAATAACTACCTTAAAAATAGGAAAAAGAAACCAGTGAAGTTATGTGTTAATACTATATGTTATTTAACCCAGTATATCCCAAATGTCATTATTTCAATGTGTAAGAAATATAAAAAGTTAATGAGATATTTTATAAATTCTGATACATGTTTTATACTTACAGCGTATATTGGTTTGGACCATGCACATTTTCAGTGATTGGAAGCCGTGTGTGACTATTGACAACTACATTGGACAGCACAGTACAGCCTAAGTTAATTTTGCGTTTCACTCCAACTTATCACTTATGCCCTGCCCAAGGCAGCATTGCCCCCACTTTTCTCTTAACACATAAAAATATGCCTTACCCACACTATTAAGAGTAGAATAGTCTCTCTGTCTGCCAGTGTTTCTTAAAGGATAATGAGGGAGGAGGCAGCATCCTCAGTAAGGAGGGGGCATTTCAGTGTCTGTGACTGAGGGAGTATAGAGTTAGAATAGTGGAAACTAAATAGATTTTGTTGGAAATTTGCAGCATGATTCTTATATATCCTCTAAAGGGTAAGTGACTCCAATTTGTGCATAACCGATGTCTTGTACAATTAAAATTATTGTGAAGCTATATAAATTTCATAAATAGGTTAAATAAGCATCATCACAGTTCTTTAAAAATATGAAGGCAGCTTCATTTCCAGAGGTTGAGAGAACCTCTTTAGTGATTACCAGATTCTCTTGAGAGTCCTCACAATATGACCACTACAGAAGTTCAAATGTACCAAGCAAACATACTGCAGACTCAGATAAGAGTTCCCACACTTAAGGCATTAGCTTAAGCTTTTTCTTTAATATACTTGTAAGAAAACAGTACTGTACATACTAGAAAATGCACCAAATACACCAAAAGCTTCTAACTACAAAACGTTTCTTTTGTAATCAACTTCAATTGTAACTGATTCTTTTTTTTTTAAATGCTAACTTACTCCCCCATCCTATATGTAGAGGTCTGAGTGGGGAAATATTAATGGATAAGACCATAGGGTTAGGCTTAACTTAGAAAATGTACAGAATTTGATTTTTATCTTTTAGGTAGAGAGAGGTATTCAGGTGATGCCATCTGGTTGGCATTTCAGAAAAGTCATCTGGTGTCCTGTGAGGAGGATGTGATAGGGAGGAGGGCCTATCGGTTTTGACATTGAAGGCAGAGGAATAATTAAGAGGCATGTGTACAGGTCTGAGAGAGATGACTGTGAACACTTTTCTAGGGCAAAAGCATCAGGAAGGGGCAGTGCTCAAGAGACAATAAGGTACAGGCTCCCCAGAACTTGGCAGGGATAAAGCAGGTGAGATAGGGCACTTAGTAAAGGATATGAGTTGCTCAGGATGACTCTAGAAATTCTAGCTCTGACAATCTCTGGAGAAAGTGGTTGGTGATAGTAAGAAATTCAGTAGTAATGCAAAAGTAGTACATAAATGTGGGTGATGTTAAATTAGGAGTTTAGTTATAGATGTGGAATTTAAGGGGCCAGTTTCAATGAAAGTTCAGTGATGTCTCTTATCAAAGACCTGCAGAATTTGAGCAAAAAATCAAATAGACAATAAGAATATTGTATTTATAGAGAATGGTACAAAAGCCAACTTAAACAGTCAAATCATAATGTAAATAATTGCACTAGAAGTGCTTGCTATTTTAACATGTCTTGTTTTAAAGTAAACAACCACCTGTCTACAGTTGATTTTCATGTATTGGCTTTTCTTTAGGCCAACTTTACTTACACAGCTTAATTTCTAAATGATGAAAAGATTTTGATTGTGCTTCCCCATTCAGGATTTAACAGGGTTTGGCAAACATTCACTTCTTTAATGGAGCTCATGAATTTAACTCTTCTAAATCAGTCTCCCAAAGGAAATTCAGCCCATAATACATTTGGTTAATTTTGCTACCCCTTTATAAGAATTATAGCTCGTAAGGTCATTGACTGTTTCCTACATCCAATTTTCTGTCATGTATTTCAGAAATACAGTAAAGTGTGTGTAGCATTTATCTGCAGAATGTGAGGTTTCATCACATGACTGCAGAAACTTGTATTTCTGTCCCTGAACATTGATTCTACCAGAATAGCAATCATCTTTAATGTGACTTAGATGTAAGCAAACTTTCCTGAGTTCTTCCAAGGCGACTGTGTAAATCTTAAATAGTGGTAATTGTGAAGTGTTGCTGAAGGAAGTGTTCTTTCTAGTCATAATTGATAAGTATAGTAACTATGTGGTTTTCGCAGCGTCACCTCAGTGCGCTAGACATACACTGTACTTTCACAGAAGCAATTCATGCTAATGACCATAGCAGACACACCTTGTCGAGTGCCAGACAGCTGCATGGCTTTTACGGGGCGGGGCAGGTCTGTAGAACATACTGTTTAGCTGCCTTGGGCCTCGTGACCATAATAGAAAGTGCCACCACCCATCAGAACTGCTGTTTAAGAATGGTCTTCTCCCACATTTATTTTTAAGGGTTAATAAGTTTCCCTTTTAATTCAGTCCTGACCATGTTGCATATTTCTCACGTATCTACACTTAATGTTACAACCTGAAAATTAACATTTGGAGTTCCAGGGCACCGCTGCTGCATGCCTGTCCGAGACACATTCTGTGATTAACACCAATGCATTAAACCTCAACTCCACCTTCTTATTCAGTTAATAACTGTGTCTTTCTTTGCAGGCATTTTAGAAACCAAGTAAAACAAAATCCACAACTTAAAAACCTTAGTACTTTCAGTTGCAGATCACTTGGAGAATATAATTTTAAGGAATAAGTGGGCTCTTAGAGTATATTTCTGCATTGGAGATAAAATAGAACTGGTGGTTAGGAGAAAGAAATTGGGGGTTTTACCACCCATTAATCATAAGCAAGCCGCCTTACCTTGCGTACCACAGTCACAGGGCCTGGCTCCTCACACGCCTCTGCCGTGTGGGGACTGTCTCACCGTCTGCTCTCCAGTTGACTAGTTTCCTTTCTCCCTGTACCACCAGTACAAACCTTGCAGAGTAGCCTGTTATAACTCTGGTGCGGTAGAGAAAACCAGGAAGATTTGCCTCCTTCAAAATTAGGAAGGCCCTTACCAATCTCCTAAGTAAAAACCCATTCTATGATTTTAAAATGGTCAATATATATTTAAAAAGTGTTAGTTTGATTATTATATTACTGAATTAAATGTAACCACAGTAATAGATATGAAAAAGGGAGGTCATTTAGTCTCATCACCACTTCATACAGCAGCACCTTTATATACATTTATATTTTTTATATCTCCGCTATTTCTCAGTGCAAACAAAAGCACATTAAGTACAGTTGATGCATGCATAAGCTAAGCTAGCACATATATTGCCTGCTTTTCTACTGTAAATGTTGGTTCGTTATCCTTTTTTTAGGGGGCTGTCAATTTGAGATATTTACTGGATGCCCACTTAGAAAGTAACATTTGTGTATGCTGTTCCAAGGCTTTCCTATGAATTCAGTAAACTTTTTCTTACTCATAATTAAAAAAAAAAAATCTTCACTGGAAAGGTATTCTCCAAAAGGCTGATGAACTCTGTTTGTAGCTAATGCTGTTGGCTTATAAGAGGTGCTTGTCTCATTCATATCATGGCAAGCTCCACTTGACAGCAACAGATGTAGCTGGGCCCACCTGAATGTGGCACTCAGAGATGGAATTATCCCCTGCCCTGGGGACAGTCAACAGGCCAGGCCAACATATCCAGTGGGAGATAGGTTCCCATAACTTTTCATTGGTGTTTCAGGGTTCAGAATTTTCTATATTGAGTCACTTACTGTGTTGCCATCCTTGTAAGTAGAAGACGTCATTATGTTGGAATTACGGTGCTTGCGTTTCCCGTGGAACCATGCCCAGCTGTGCCGACTGAGTCTGATGTTGGCTTCCTTTGATGTCAGAAATGAAAGCAAACCAGTTTGCATGTTTGCTCTAGCATACACAGCAGAGTTAGAGAGCATCTGATCCATCACTGAAGTGTGAGAAAACTGTACAAAAATGAGAAGCTATTTCTTTGTGTACACATAGTATCAGCCCGATGTCACATTTACAAGTGACCCAGTGACAGAGGCATTTGCCATGAAGGATGCTTCTCTAATGTCAGCCTTATTCTTTATCAGCCCCAGGCTGAATCAGGTAGAATTCTCTACCTTTGCAAGGATGTGTCAGTGGCATGGGACAGCTCCTGTTCTTGGTTATGGACTTTTGTCTTTTCATCTTCACATTTCTGAAACTTCATTTGGTCCTGTTTGGCTGTAGAGGAGCCACCCTGATGGGAGAGAGGAAGAAAACCTTTCAAGAATAGAAATGAGTTTTTCTGAGCCTACAGCTGAAACTGTGTGTGTGTGTGTGTGTGTGTGTGTGTGTGTGTATTAGTTACTAGGATTGAACCAAGGACCCTCTACACTAAGCTACATCCCCAGCCCTGTTTAAAGATAGGGTCTTGCTAAATTGCTCAGGCTAGCCTTGAACTTGCTATCCTGCTGTCTCAGCCTCCGAAGTACTGGGATTACATACCTGAACCACCACACCTGGTTTACAGGCATAAATATATATAACTTACTTCCTTATTTCCCAGATTCTAAGTAATTTTATTTTATTACTTCTTGTTATCCACTTAAAGAAGCAGCAAAAACCTTCCAGTCTTCCACTGCTCTAGTTAGAAGTGAGAGGAGAGGGCCGGGGATAAGGCTCAGCGGCACAGTGCCTGCCTGCAAGCACAAGGTCAGGAGTTTGATTCCCAGTACCAAAAAAATAAGTGAGGGGAGTACTTAGTCCCACTGATACCTGTGAGAAATGTCAGGTGTCTGTACTGCGTGTACTGTGGGCTGGGCTGAGTGTACTGCTCATTGTGTTATGTCAAAGCCAGGTATTGGACCTCGCAGATCAGAGAGAATTGTAAGCATCTTGAAAATCATCTGCTTCATCCCTTTTAGTTGAATGATGGAAAAACTGTTATAAGAAAAAGCTAAGAGTTTGGATTTAACCACTTTCTAGAAGACGATTTTTCAAGCTTTACCACATTTTCATTTGCAAGGCAGCACTTAACATTCATCGTGCATTGCTTTCTTAGCTGATGTGCTAATAGTCTTTCTTCTTGCTGGAGAGAAAGAGATACCACTTTCTGCTCCAGACTGGAAACACACCACCTGCCTCACCAAGCTGGGACATGGTATTTTCCACTGAGGAAGACACTTGTTTCTGTAGTCAGAACACAGCAGTACTGTTTGAAGATGACAGCAAAGGATCAAAGGTGGGAGGCGATCGCAGGTGGCAGCTTAGGGCGAGATCAGGGCACCAGTGTGGTGCGTTGCTGTCTGTAGATGCACAGGCGCAAGTGAAAGTCCGCGGGTGAAGGAAGACAATTAATAGTGGAAGTAAAATGTTAAAAATCGGGTATATTTTTGTGTCAATCTGACCATGTTGAAAACACTAACCAACTTAGCTTTGCTCCTTATTCTTGTGACTCTTTGGACACTTGAAATAAATAAACAAGCTATTAACAATAAATGAGAAAGGGAAAAAGTACTAATCGAACAGAAATAAGAGGACATCTAGTTTTTATGTTCATTTCTTGATTCTCAAGGACTTTTGTTTCTCTTAGCTGAGTGAAACTACTTCCACATAATATTCCTTGTTATGTAAAAGAAGATGTTAGATCAAGGCTGGTCTCCCATGATTCCAGAGACTGTACTGACTCATCATTAAAGGTCCTACAGCAGAGTTTCCCTGGCTTTCAGGGTTCCAGGTTGTGGGCTTGAGAGTGCGATGCTGCGTCTTATCTAGGACCAGGAAGCTCATTGCTGCAGTTGGTTCTCCACTGTCCCTGAGGCTGCAGCGTTGCAACCCAGAGTATAGGGAAAAGCATGGGATGACTGTTTAAAAAGCACTGATTATTCTGTTAAGTGACAGTCCCCAAACCTGGAACTGCTGCAGTAGGCAACTAGCTGATCTGTTGACAAATGTAAGGTTTTATGTGCTTAGTCTTTGTCACTCAAGTGATATTTAATTTTTATAGTTTGATGATGTAAACATAAATCCTGGTAGATTTTTAAAGAGGAAGAACTGTAAACCTTAAAAGTCACCACAATGGTGACTGCAGTGGTGATGGGAAAAAAGGAATTAACAGAAAAATCAAGTGGTGTAGTACAGCCTGCACGCAAACACATCCATGGTGAAGTTTTCACTTGGATAGACAATTTTGTATTAGTGGTATTAGAATGGCTTTTTATGAAATCATGATGATGGGTTGTTTTTAATACTTAAACTGTCGCCAAATAAAATGTCAACAACCACATGTTGGTTCCCAACTTTTTTAATATTTTGGAGAAATCTCAAAGCCTGGAAAGCAGAGGAAAAGACTACCCCTAAACAACCAAAAGACGTGAATTCTTCTACTCCATTCATGGTGTATGCTCAGTAAACAAAGAAAGCATTCACTTTTGGTCTTTTTTTTTTTCTTTTTATGATCACTTGTGCGAGTCAAGCTTTTAATAACCTTCACATGGGCAAACAAGAAACATTAGGATTCATTTTCAACTTCTCAGGAGAAGGCAGCATTTTCTTTAGGGTTCAAGTATGAAAATTAAATGAGTGAGTCCAATGCAGTTCTGAAACAATTTATGATTTAAGGCTTCAGCATAATGCAATATTATAATTACTCTTTGCAGCTTTCTATATGTATCATTGGGTATCACCCTACAGCTTCAAAGGGAAACAGTAATTTCCAGGTTTTCTGTGTATGTGAGGGTCCGTTTTCTCTAGGAACAAATCCTTATGGTTCTCTATTTAAAAGTTGCAAATTCTGCAGCCGTCAAAATCAGTTGTTTTCAATGGGTGATTAATATCATAACCACCAAGTTCCATTCTTTCCACAGAGGCATTTGGAGAGGTCTAGGGTCAATTTTGAGTGTGCAAATAGTTCTACATAACACCCGATTCTTGTGTCTCCAGGGCCAGTGCTCCCTCATTGGGAAACACTGGTTGATTTCACATTTGTCATCAAATGGTGGGGATAACAGTTGAATATAATTTGATTATTATATTAATCGCACAAATACTGCTTATCAGTATCATAGAACACTGAAAATAAGTGTGGTAAGATGAGCCTTACTATGAACCAGAATATTGTACAGATAGTCTTTTGAGGCATTTTATTTCATTATTTAGCTTAACATGAAGTGAAACTGTATTTTTCAGTGTTCCAGTCAGTCCTGGATATATTTGGCTAGTAGTTCGGAGACATAAAATCTTCCTGCAGGCTTCGGTTATTAAAATAGAACCAACCACCCACGCATTTTATTGCATTCTGTGGAATGTTTTTGAATGACAGTCTAAGTATTTTAATTGGTCTCCAGCTGATTTATAACCCCTTGTTTTATGTTTCGCATTTTATATCTCAAAATTACAAGTTACAGTGCCATTTTTATTCCATGCCATTAAAACAGTGCAAACAGCATTTTTTAAAAAGAAAAAGGCAGGCTCCATTCAGAAAATCAAGGTTCTTTCATTTGCATTGTCTTCTCCTTTTTAGGTGCTGGGGTTTCCTGTCTAGCTCTCTGAGTCTCTGAAGCTCTTCATATAAGCTCTCTGTGGATATGCAGGACAGGCTAGAGTGGGGAGATTGTTCCTACATCTAGGAATAGGATGTGTCACTCATCTGGGTGGAGCACAGCCTTGCGGTTTAGTGTTTAGCTGATGCATGTCTGGCCCCTCATGATGCTGCATATGTCATAAGATTATACCATGCCTTCTCACATTTGTGGTCATGAAACTTATATGAAAAGTTTCCTCGGAATTCTGCTCATGGGACCATAGAGATGAGACAAAGAATATAATGTTAGAGTTTCTCTCCAGCCCAGTGCCTCAAATTTAGTTTCAGCTTTGTCCTTCTCCATGTTCACCATCCATGGCTCGCTTACTCAGAATGGCTCATTACACGTCTACTTTTTTATTTGTTCCCAGGCATAGCTTTGTGTGTATCCAAACAAACAGAATCAGTAATTAACTGTGCGTTTGTTTGCAACGACCTTGGCCACTTTACCGTTTGATCTCTTTTATGTGGGAGCTTTAGTTTCCCGCTGTATAGCTTTCTCTCTGGGAATAAATTAAATGTGTTAGGAAATTAAAATAACTTTTTAACTTCTTTCATTGTGATGTCTTACTGCCTAAGAGTTTCTAGGTCTCCTAAAGAGTATGTTTATATTGGGAATGGGTAGCTGTCTGTTCATGAGCTGTTTCCCACAAAGATTTTTTGAAAAGTTGAGCTACACGATGAATAGCAACTGGGCATGTACACTTGGGAGGCTGAGGCAGGAGGATTGCTGCAAGTCTGAGGCCAGCCTGGAATACACAGCAAGACTATATCTCAAAACAAAAACAAAACAAAAATAAACAGAAATTTCTTTGATAATCAACAATCTAATTGCTGTTTTCATGTAATTGTCATTAAACTCAAACTACAAATGGGTGTTCTTCATAAAGAAACAGAATTAAAGAAACTCACATTTCTGCCCTAAAGTTACTTTATTCTCAAGAAGCAGGTCAGTCAACCATACAAAAAAGTGAAAGCTCACAAAACAATATTAAAATTGCCTTAAATAATAGATTTCTCTTCATCTATGTTATGTAATACTTGCATATTTAGTTTTCTTGTGCTTTCCTTGCTTAGATCCTCCTTTTTGTAACTTTGTTTCTTGTCAGTTTTATCCAACCAATGTCGTTTTCTCGTCTATATCAAGTGTACATTTTAGATGTTGTCTATGCAGTGATTCCTATCCATATGCTATTCCTATTATGATGTCTTTGCCACATTAGTTGAAAATTTTCTATTTATTTATATCAGAAATGATCCAGCGCATTTAGCAAGTAGAAACAAATCATCCTTGCTCCACAAATAAAGAGGTGACACTGTAGTGTATTAGATAGCCAGTTTGCTTTCTTCCTGTCAGATCAAATAAAATAACTCTTCTCAGTTTTCATGCTGGCACACAGAAAGCAATCAACAAGAAGAATGAAGAAAGCTTTCCACATTTATCCTGGCATTCTATATTGTTGACCATTGCTGTTTTCTTCTTATTCTTGCATTTACTTTTTTATTATAATGGAGTGCATAATCATTTTAAATAATTTATAAATATAGATTACCAGAAGAAAGAAAACAAAAAGCATCCTTAAACAAGTCATTTGGTGATAACTACTATTAATGCCTTGATATTTATTATTCCACTTATTATATATTTGCATCTATAAAAACATACTCATTCCAAATGATGGCTTTATATGACCCTTAATGTTTTAACTTTTTAATGTATAGTATTAATACCTTGTGAAGAGAATTTATGAATTTCTTCATCTAGGACATAATTTTAATGGAAAAAAGATTGTATTACATCATATACGTATACCATTTTTATTTAACAAATACCCCAGTAGTCATTTTCTATTTCTGTGTTTCTGTTTATTTATTATTACTAATAGCACCGTAGCTAACCGAATTGGTTTGCTATAATTTTGTAGCAAATTACTCCAAAACCTATTAGGTTAAAACCACACTCCTCAGCTTCTGTGGGTCAGGGATGTGGGTATGGCTTCACTGAGTCCTCCGCTTCAGGATTTCTTGCAAATATACAGTGAAGGTGTTGGCCAGGGTTGAGGTCTCGTCTGAAAGCTCTGCCGAGGGAAGATCTGCTTCTAGGCTCATGTGGTTGTTGCAGAATTCATCTCCTCAAGAGTTGTAGTCTAGAGGGTCTCAATTCCTACGTGGCTGTTGGCTGAGGGGCTCCCCAGCATACCAGCTTTCTTCAACACAGCTAAGAGGAGGAGTCTTTCTTTACTCCTCATGTGTTAAAAGGGTCTCTCGTGCTTACTCTTTTAGGGAGAGAGTCTGCTAGCAGAATAGAAATCACAATCTTTTGTAGCCCAAAGTAGTGCACCCATCCCATCACTTCGTTGTATTTTCAGATGTACTTCATTAGGCAGCCCGCACTCAAGGGAAAGGGGTTCTAAGAAGGTGTGCAATACCAGGAGTCAGGAGGCATGTTAGATTATGTTCCCCACATTAACTGTCCTATAGCTAACTAAGCCTTACGTATACATCCTTACACAATTCTACATGACGAACATGAGAAGAAATAGTCCTGATTACAGGGTCTGCATATTTGGGGGTGTTTTGATGTATGTTACCAAATTACTTTGAAGCAGTTGTTTAAATTTGCTTTCCCTCCAGTAATTACACTTCTTCCAGCTCAGAGAACCTAATCAGTTTCTCTCTCTGTTTAAAATCTTTATTGGTCACTAGAAAATGGGACCATCGTGAATCTCTTTCCTATGCTTTCAGGCTTCAGACCTTTCAAGTATTCCTGCCCTGTCTTTTCTTTCATCTTCCTACCTTAAGATATGCCTTCTGTCTTTTGTTTTTCTTTCTCTAGTCATTCAGCAAGTTTGCAAGCTCACCTGCTGTCATGGGTCACACACCCTTACTGTGAGCTGATTGCCAAGCTTCTGTTCAGCCTGTTCTTTCCCATGGTTCTAGTCCATAGTTGTAGCCATCTACAGTCTGTCTGCGTGGATGCCTTGGGACTAGCTCCAATTCATTGTGTCCAACTGAAGTCATCACTTCCCGCTTCTTCCTTCTCCCATAAAACTGGCTTCCCTTCAAGCTGTCCTTTCTGCTATGTTGATAGTGCTGCCACCATTCTTCCAGTTCAGTAACTATGGACAGAGGAGCCTAGAGAGCAGGAGCCTGGGCTCATTCTGCTTGCACAGAGTAAGGATGTTGTCTGTGTGTGCAGGTAGGAGTCACTTGTGGAACTGGGGAGCTCAGTGAGTCATGTTTGATGAGTCAGATTGTTAACAAGACTGGTTCCCACAGGCTGAGATTCTCCTAAGAATGCCCTGTGTAAGCCGCCAGGCTTCCAGGCATTTCCTGAACCTGGGATGGTCCATTCTTTGGAGAATTTGTGACTTTGGGCCCTGCTTTGTTTAAAGACGGAAATCTGTTTCCCTGCTTCCTGGACAGATTCTGCTGCTTATTTCTACATCTTAAATATTTCTAGGGATAGGGACCACTCCTGCCTAGTGGTTTACTATTACTCTGTCTCACTTTTATCACTCTAATTTCACACAAGCACAGTGCAGACAGGAGATCTTTGGGAGAAATGTAAGTAGGTTTGTAGGAAAATACTCCTTTACATTCAGCTCATCTTAATTCCACTTTACATAAATGTCCTCTTGGCATTTTTAGCTGTATGTCCTCAAACCCACCCCAATTACACACTCTGCCTAGTGTGGCTCCACACAGTTTCACCTAGGACTTCTGCTTCTACCAAACTTTAGGTTTCTAAACTGTTTCCATCACATGTCTGTCTGTAGGGGGGGTGCTTTTTATAACATAGTCTGTGCTCTTCACTGCTGTCCTTTGCCTCTGATTCCTTTCTTATCCTTTTCAGATTTTCCCCTCTAAAATGCTCACCTTCCTTTTCTGCACAGATCTCATCCTGCCCAGCCCAAAGATCCCATGGCCTATGGGCCAGGTTTTAGAAGAGGATTGGCCCTTAGGGACGCTAAGGCTGACTTGTGGCAGGAGTTGTGGCCTAGTAGGGGAGGCAGTCACTGGGTGGTAACCCGGAAGTGTGAATCTCCATCCCCACTTCTCCCTTCTCCGCTTCCTGCCCACTATGCTGTGGGCAACTTTCCCCTGTCAGGCCCTCCTGCCGTGCTGCTGCTGCCCCGGAGTTGGCCAACCATGGACTGAACTGTGAGTCAGCACCTCTGTTCCTCTCAGGTCTGAATGTCGGGTGTTGTGTCTCAGTCACGACGAACGTGACTGAGGTGGAGTCTCCACCCCAACTGCACATCAGGACCACCTGAGATGGTTTAAATGCGTACTTTCGCTGGTCCCCTCCAGGTGACACTGACGCACTGGAGCGTGACATGAGCCGCTTCCCACTGACGGCTGGGTCTGCCCGCTTCCTCCCTGTGTTTCCTACCTCACACGCCTCTGTCTCTGGGGAGACTCTGAAGGGTGTAC
Organism: Dasyprocta punctata; assembly: GCA_004363535.1. NCBI lineage: Eukaryota > Metazoa > Chordata > Mammalia > Rodentia > Dasyproctidae > Dasyprocta > Dasyprocta punctata. Next base: position 1,028 of record RJWM01005830.1, on the reverse strand, counting down.
TCCTCAGTAGATATCTGTTCCTGGCAAGTCGCTTGCTCTTTAACATAAAAATATCCTTCTTTCATTTCACCTGGACTGTTTTGTTGGGCCTCACATCCCACAGTCAGAAACACAACCTTGACATAGTGGCCAGAGCTTGAAAGACACTTACCTCATTTTATTGCTTATTGCTAAAGCCAAATCACATGTTATTTTTAGTTATAGTTTATAATCTTTGTAGAGTTCTCAGTACTTACTGTCTTTAAAAAAAAATTCTGCCATACTGGAGATTGAACCCAGGGCCTTCACATTGAGCTACATCCCCAGGCCTTTTGTTTTGCTTTGTTTTGTTTTGTTTTGTTTTTTCATTTTTGAGACAGGGTCCTGCTATGTTGCTCAGACTGGGCTTGAGCTTGAGATCCTCCTGCCTCTGCTGCCCAGTGTGCTGGGATTGCAGGCATGTACCACCACTCCCAACAGTGTTTGCTATCTTTAACAATTAATTTAGTTGAGCCCATTTCAATACCTCCTTTAATTTAAGATATATTTTTATCAATTTACAGGTAAATAAAATTAGGCACAATATCAATAGTGTTTTGCTTCCACAAGTTAGTAATTGGGGCTGGGGATTTAGCTCAGTGGCGTAAGCACCTACCTAGCAAGGGCGAGGTCCTGAGTTCAATCCCCAATACCAAAAAAAAAAAAAAAAAAAAAAAGAGGACTTCCTGCAAGATGGCCACCCAGATAACACCGCGGTAGGGAGACTACCTGAATATACCATCCAAATGCTGAAATATAAAACAATAGCGGGGCGTGGTGGCGCACGTCTTTAATCCCAGCACTCGGGAGGCTGAGGTAGGCGGAGCGTTGTGAGTTCGAGGCTGGCTTGGGCTACAACTCGAGCATAAGGCCAACCTGAGCTACATAGTGCAACCCTGCCTCAAAAAACCAGGACCAGGAGTTTGGCTCAGCAGCTTAAGCGCCTTCTGGCAGGTGCGAAGTTGTGAGTTCGATCCCTGGTGCCGCAAAAAAAAAAAAAAAAAAAAAAA
>RJWM01005829.1:0-88784 GCA_004363535.1 Dasyprocta punctata | reverse complement strand
CATGGAATTTTTCATTTCCTGAATTTCCCTTTGAATCTGTTTCATGCATTCTATTTGTGTCTTATATTGTTCATTCAAAGTTTCCATCATTTTCTTATGTTCTTTTATTTTTTATCTTGATCTTCTTTAGCTTCACACAGCATTTCTTTCATAATGATTGTCATTTCAATTTTTAGCTGAGAGATTATTTCTGATTTGAATTTCTCTATAGCCTCATTGAGTTGTTTCTTTACTTCATTTGCTATCATTTCAGAAAGATCAGTTGTCTGACTCCCAGTGTCTTCTATTTCGGTGTCTCTTGGGTTTGTTCTCAGTGGGCTGTGGGATTGAGACTGTCTCTTGGCCTTTCATTTTGTCATTTTCTTCTGGGACCTGTATGGCTGGGCAGGCAGCCTCCCAATGGATTGCACTGGAACACTGTGCTGGGTAGAGCTTCAATCCTCCAATATCCCTGTGGCTAGCTGGGGCACACCCCCAGATTATGGAGCTGGACCCTTGTGTTCTGTGTTCTGTGAGGCTGGCCGTGTGTTCCCCTGATGTACTTTGTCGGGTTACTCTCGGATACTGGGCTGGACAAAGTTTGTATCCTCCCTGTATCTAGCAGGATCACATCCCTGGAGCTTGTTGCCGGGGTCTAGAACCTGGCTGTATAGCATTCAGAACCTCCTGTGACCCAGATGGCTAGCAGAGATGCAGCTCTGGGGTGTGTCACTGGACCTTGAGCCTGGCTGGGTGGAGTTTGGAATCTCTGGGACCCAGACAGTTAGACAGAGAACACCCTGGAGTGTGGCACCACCTGGACTTTGCATCTGGCTGCGAGGAGGTTAGAGCCTCTGGAGTGTGGGGCAAGCCCGGGCAAGTCCCAGGCATATATATTGCCAGGGCCTTGCTCCTGGTTGGGCAGGTTCACAACCTCTAGGACCTGCCGTGCAGCCTCACCCCTGAACAATGGAGCTCATACCTTGTGCTCTGATGGGCATATCTCAAGTTCTCTAGGGCCCTGCAGCTACGCCAGCCAGTCCCTGATGAGCAGCTCTGGGGCTCTGGGCTGGGCTGAGCTCAGTACCTCTGTGTCCTGTGAGGCTGGCCAGGCATTCCCCTGATAGATTGTGCTGAAATGCTGGACTGGGTAGAACTCGATCCTCTGTGTAGCTAGTGAGGACACATTCCTGGAGTGTGTTACTGGAGCCTGTGCCTTACTGGGTGGGGGTCAGAACCTCTGGGACCCAGGCTGCTAGGCAGACCCCACCCCAGAGTGTGGCACCACCCCAACTTTGCGTCTAGCTGCGAGGAGTTCAGAGCCTCTCTCTGTATCATTTTGATGGTTCAAAAACATTTGAAATTAGTATGTATCATTTAATTTAAACAATGAGTTATTGCTCTTTAAAATATCTATTGATGATAAACTGTACTTTTCTTGAAATGCTATTTGGAGTCATTAAGACATACCATTGGAATTATCCATCTGTGTCCTGATAACAGCCAAGATCAAGAGCATGTCAGAGCATTAAACAGAGTTAGTGTATTTTAACCAAAAATTTCTCTGTTCAAATCTAACCAGTTTGTTTGGAGATAGAACTTATAGCCTTGACCTCATTACTACCACAATTTAGATAGCACCAAACTTCTAAAAATCATCAAATAAAAGATTTAAAAATTAAAACAACACATGAGAAGATATTTGACATCATTAGCCAACATGCAAATACAAACCAAAACCGTAATAAGATATGCACTAGAATGCTTATGATCAAGGACAGTGAGTGTTGGAAAGGATCTGGAGAAGTTTGAACTCTCATACCTTACTGGTGAGGATGTAAAACGATGCAGCTGCTCTCAAAAACAATCTGGTAGTGCACTACTTAGGATTCTCTAAAGGAACAGAATCAACAGGAAAAACTATGTAATTTATGTAAAGAGATTTATTAGGTAGAGTTACAGGGTCAGAAGCAGGGGAGACCACAATGGCCATCTGTGCACTGAAGAGACAGAAAGAAGATCCAAGAAGATGGAAGCCATAAAACAATGGGGATCAAGAATTCAGTGCCAGCCCAAAGACAAAGGCCTGGAAGCGAACTAGAGCATTGCTGGTTCAAGTTCACATTGGAAGAATGAAGAAACTGGAGACCTGGAATCTGATGTCCAAAGGTGACAGTGGCAAAAGACACACCTTGAAATTGATGTGTGTCCTCTGCAACAAAATTTTCTGACAAAATTCTAGAACCTACTGGAAGTGGTGCTGCATTAGACTACAAGTTCTCCACAACCTTAAAAGTATCAACATTGCTTAAATGCAAAGACTTTAATAAGCTAACTAATGTTTCACAAGCTCATTCAATCACTACCATTAAGGAACATAGGTAACTTCAAAACTGCACACAGATGGAATAATATAATATCATTAAGGGAATGGTAATAAAAAGACCTCAAAATCAAGTGGTCATGCTCTGGCACAAGAAAAACTAGACAAACACTTACCAAATATCTTGACCCTTTCAAATTTCAGTTTCTAAAAATTCCCATTTTGACATCAGCAAGCAAGCCCAGTCTGGGAACCAGCACCATGTACAGGCCACCGGTGGATTGGAACAGCCACAGACAGACCCCAGCCTCTCCCCGTGAGTCAGCGCCATTCAGGACCGGGGGTAGAGAGAACAAGGCCACACCAGCAAGCAAGCCCAGTCTGAGAACCAGCGTCATGTGTGGGCCACTGCTGGACTAGAACAGACAGACCCCAGCCCCTTCCGGTGCATGGGATGACAAGAAGTACCAATCGTCCCACCCCACCCCTGCCACAAGTGACCAGTTTTTCTGAAGAACCACAGGCTTTGATGATAGCTATGGAAGTAAAATGCAATTGGATGCCTGTGGTGCTTTGTTGTTTTACTAACATTGTGGGTCTGGGGCCAGTGGTCTGATCATAGGTTCAGAGGATGGTGGTGTACAGTGTGACATCCAGGGGGGATCTCCTTCTGAGGGTTGCAGCCATTGTTGATTCCCTATGGTCTTGTTTTGGAAGTCCTATATCGTTTCCACTGTTTTGTTGGGTTGGATTTTATTCTCTTTTATTTTGTTTGATTATGTCAAATCTAATGGCAGGAGCTGCTATTTCAAAGATAGCAAGATATATTATGGTAGCCGTTTTGGATTTACTATTGGCTTGTTTTGAAGTCCTTTATTGCATTCATTGTTTTGTTTTTATTGTTTCTGTTTTATTCTGTTCTGTTTGATTTTTACTATGTCTGAAGTTATCTGCAGCTATTTTGAAGACATCAAAAGACATTATGGTAACTATCATTGAATTTGTAATGTTTTGAAGTCCTGCATCTTTTATACGGGTTCATTTTGATTGGTTTTATTCTGTTTTAGCCTCTTTAAAATAAAAAATAAATAAAAATTCTCATTTTGCTAATAAGGAGGGTTTTTTTTTAATTCTTTTTTTGACACACAGTTCCCTCCATGGGACCCGCGAATACCTAGTCCTCTGTATTAGTGAGACATTTGCTTCTGCTGACTAAAGGTGAATAGTCTATACAGAGTGGAATGAAATTATAGAGCCAGGTGCACATGACATTAAAACAAAACCTGGGCATTAGACATAACTACTGTCTTCATGGCTTAGGAGAAGGCAGTCTATCTCCTTGGATCTCAGTATACTCAACTATATAATGAAGTAAATGCATGGCCAGTGCACTTCATTTTATTAGTTGCCCAGGCAATAGTTCCAGTTCTGATTCCTGTTACTTTTTTCTTCGAAATGGCTGATCACTGTGATGCACATCATAAGAATAATCCCTAGTTGACAAGGCATTCTGCCTCTGTACTTCCTGCTTGCTTATCCCATATAAGCCCTAGACCACCAGAGATCAGGGCCTGACGTTTTGAGGAACAATTGATTCCTAGTCAGTGCCCATCCAACATTTAATAAATCTGCCTCCAAGTCCTGAGTGTCATTTCAGTGTTTCTGCTGGCTACTGCAGTAGTCCAAAATTTGCATTACAGCTGAAAAAATCTATCACTTAATGACCTTGTGGTTATCACAATGTCATGGTATAACTCATCACTCGTGTGTTTGTGGTCATGCTGGAATAAGCAAACTTTCTGTGCTGACAGTTGTATATAAGTATAGCACATACAATTATGTGTAATACATGGTACTTGTTATGGTTTATCTCTAGATTGCCCCACCCCAAAGCCTCATGTGTTTAAAGGTGAGACTTTGGAAAAGTGATTGTATTCTGGGGACAGTGTAACTGACTTGCTGGTCTGAAGAGGCAGTTGTTGGGGGCATGACCCAGAAGGTGCGTCTCACCTCCTAGCTCCTCCTTTGATTCTCTCTCTCTCTCTCTCTGCTCCCCACACTGCCCCGCCCTGCTATTACATGAGCAGCTTCCCCTCTGCTATGCCCCTGTGCCACGCCATCCTGCCTTGGAACCATTGTCTCTGGATGTTAAACATGAACCACAATGAACCTTTCCCCTTTTAAGTTGGGGATATCAGGAACCATGTCTCAGCAATAAGAAAAAAAGACTAAGACACTACTTGATGATAATAACTAACCACAGTATTACTGGTTTGTATATTTACTATAATATACTTTCCTACATCTCATGTTTTCCATGTCTATTAATTGCATCAAAGGCCACGCTGAGATTGACCTGTTCATTTAGGTTTGCTCAATGATGAAATTGTCTAATGGCACATCTCTTGGAACATAGTCCCATGCTTAAGCAGCCACAGCTGTATATAACAATAAATTATATACATGGACTGCTGTGTTAATAAGCTGTATACCTTACAATGCAAAAGAAAAACATTATTTTTGTTTTTTGTCTTTTTGAGACAGAGTTTCACTATGCAGTTCGTACTGGGCTTGAACTCACTTTGTAGCCCAGACTGGCCTCAAACTCACAGCAATCTTCCTGCCTCAGCCTCCCAAGTGTTGAGATTACAGGTGTGTGCCACCACACCTGGCTCAAAAAAACAAAGACATTTTAAAGATGTGAGAATATATATATATATATATGTCTATAAATACACACACACATTCTGATCTTTCCTGTGTCAGTTAGTTTTCTATCACCATAACAAAATGAGATAATCAATTTAAAGGAGAAAAGAGAGACTATGGCTCACAGTTTTGGAAGCTTGCGTCTCTGTTTGGATGGCCTGCTGCTTTCAGGCCTGTGGCGGTGCGGTACATCATGACGAGAACACACGGAGAGAAAGCTGCTTGCCTTGTGAAATCCAGAAAGCAATAGAGAGAGGAGAGAAGGGGCCAGTGCTGCAATATATCCTTCAGGAGCACAATCCCTAACACCCTAACTCCCACCCCCTGGGGCTCCCCTCTCAAGAGTTTCTGTACTTCCTAAATGTTCAGCTGAGGAGCAACACTTTGATGCAAAAACTTGTAGGGAGATTTCAGATACAAACCATAGCACTTTCCATACTTGGGCCAATTGCTCTTCACAATGCCTAGGCCCCCTGGTAACCAGAGGTTATGGTTGCCCTTAGCTCTCCCCAAAATTAGATTTAATGGCACTTAAAATATTAATTTTCCTATAAAGTTCAAGCTTTTCAGTAGGAGATCCTTAAAGAATAATAATCAAAAAAGGCGAATTTTTCATAACATAACTTTAGGCCCTGTGAAAAGCAAGGGTCATTTTTGGTTTTGTTTTGTTTTGTTTTTTAATCCTGAAGGCTGGATTGTCTTGCAGATAACTTTTTTCCCTCACTGATATGATAATCTGGCTGGGCCTGAACTGAATTTTTGGTTTAATCTACATTATCTGCAAAATTATACAGTAAAGATTGATTCATTATGGAACCCAAAAAAGGAAAACATTCATTTAAAAGTGTTGCTTGAACATGTGTGGTGGGCCACAAACTTTGTTGTTTGCTGGTGAATAGCTCAGGATTCCTGCCTGCAAAGCGTTAGGTATATTCTATAGAACACGAGGACAGGAGGAGGCTCTACACCAATAGGAATGGCCTTCGAAAGAAATAAGATGCAGCTTGTCCTCTGTTCTTTGAGCAAAAAACACTTAAGATGCTAATTTTCCTTAAAAAGGTACATTTTTAAAATTTTAAATAGGAAAAAAGAGATTACAGTAAAACAGAATATCAAAAAAGGCCAATAGGAGAGCAACAATAATCAACACATTGCATATCATTATATTCACAGCAGTTGTTTAGGGTATAAGATACAGACATGAAACATTGTCCAGAAAATTATTAGCACAAAACTTTCCCCTCAATGAATCAAGAGAAACCAGCTGTATGACTATCTTTTTTTGTTATGACTGCTTTATTATTTTCAAAAGAACAATTCACGGTAAAAATGAAAACTGAAAATGACCCTCTGAAAACTACTTTTCACTCAATATTCTTTTTCTTTAACTATTTTAACTAATTTATTATATACATACATAGATTTTCTTTCAGTTTGTCATACAAGCGCCACAATGTGATGGTTATGTGTGTGTGACTCATTTAGTTCACTGGTAAGTATATTTTCAAGGCGCATCCATTTAAGAGCGATAATGTCTAGTTTATCATTCTTTATAGCTGAGTAATATTCCATCACATAAAAATACCACATCTTTTTCTTCTATTCCTCAGTTGAGGAGCATTTAGGTTGCTTCCAAGATCTGGCTATTATGAGCTGTGCAGCTATAAACATAGGTGCACATATATTGCTGTGGTAGGATGTTTCAGTTCTTTTGGGAAGATAAGGGGAATAGCTGGGTCAAATGGGACCTCCAATGCTAGCTTTTTGAGAAATCTCCACACTGACTTCCACAGTGGTTGCACCAGCCTGCATTCCTACCAACAGTGGAGAAAGGTTCCTTTTTGTCCACAGCCCCTCCAGCATTTGTTATCGGTTGACTACTTAATACTATAGACTACTACTTAATACTTCTTTCTGGGGTGAGGTGGAATCTCAGTGTTGTTTTCATTTGCATCTCTCGAATGACCAGTGCTGTTGAACATTTTTTCACTCATTTATTTGCTGTTAGTGCAAACATTTTTGTAGGAGGTCTTTAGAGCTTTCCTGCTAAAGCACAGAAAACAAGACCTGTGCTTATGAGTGTGTGCTTGTGCGTGTGTGTGTGCTTGTGCGTGTAGCACATACACAGGCAAGTCTTTAATGGGCTGTGGAGGGGCTTCAGTTGAAGGGAACTAGCAGTGATCAAAAAAGGGAGGGGCGATTAAATTGTTTCTGGAGCGAAGAAAGCAGTGAGGTTTTGGGTTTTCTGGGGGTGGGCTATTAATGTTCAGGAACTTACCATTAGTCAGGGGCATGTTTCTAAAAGGCATTTCTTCATATGCAAGGCTTGGTCATGTGAGATTGTCCTAGGGATTGCAAGGTTATTCTTGTAGGTGGTGCCATTCTTGTGTGCCAACATTCTGACCTGTGATTTGCTCTGGGCCTTATGGTAGGGTGGAAGGACTTTATGTTCTCAGCTGTTGTAGCTACTGGCTTTTGTGTGTTCACATTCCCGGGCTCTTTGCTTTGATCCGGAAAGGTGATCAGTTATGGCTTAGAGAAAGCAACAACCAGGGAGACTAAGTCTCTGTAGTTCTTAACATGACATACCTAAGCAAATCTTGCTGGCCAGGGTCTTGGCATTCCCATTTCACTAGAGGGAAGTTAATGGCCACATCCACAAATGGCAGCAGTTCTGTTTCCTGGCCTCTGGGGTGCCCAGGCTGCTCTGTAGGGTCTCCCGGTACCTGCAGGTCGTGGAGCAACAGACACTGAAGTAGCCCTCTGGCCTTCAGAGCAGCAGATGTTGGCTGTGGATCCCAAAGTTGGCAGGCTCCAGAGAAAACACCTGTGTGTTAGGAAAAGTCTTGCAAGTAGACTTTATGAAGTAACAGTTAAATAATGTTAAAGCTTGGTGAAGACCCCAAGTTTTTCTTTAAAATTAACATTATAATACCCTTATTTCTTTAAAATGCGGTTATATTTTAGATCCTCTTTACATATTGGCTCGCTATGAAGTACATTAAGAGATTTGTTTTTTAATTCTGTTTTTATCTGTACGTAACCACCTTTGGTTGAATCATGAAGTTACTAAAAGTTGACAGCAAAAGACAGATGTATCTCTTCCAGTAGATGGCGACACAGGACCATGTCATCAATACAGGGATGTAGTTTGTGTTCCAAAGGACTAACTTACACTGTTGAAGTGGAAAATACCAAAATCTTTTCTTTACCAAATCTGCAAAATGTTTAAAAAGTGTAAATATGTGATGGGCTAGTTGGTTGATTTGTTTGCTTTATAACAGTAGCAATAGGCAAAAAAAAAAAAAAGGGGGGGGGTGTGAATAGAAAAAAAAATTGGGGTAGCAGATTACATACTGAGTCAGGTGTCAGTTCTTTAGGTTCCCTTCTTTAGTCGCCATGCTTACTCTGTCATATTTATCCACCTTTTTATTAGGAGTGTAATTGTTACTTATTCTTTTATTAGTACACACTTGCAGTATATAATGATTACTTTCCTCCTGGGGGGTTGATACATGTACACAACACATTTTACTTCCTATTCTTCTCCCCTTCCTTGCTCCCTCCATCTCTTGATCCAGCTGTGTCTTAATATATGGTAGCTCCGAAATCAGTGGACTGCCAGGCCTGCAGTCAGCCTGCCTAGTTCAAATCCCATCTCTACTGTTTATTTAATGAATGACTCTCAAGGTAGCATCTATCCCTGTGTCTTCACCTCCTCATCTGTAAAACAGGTATGCTGATTAACAAAATTAATAAACAGAATAAGCACGTGGAGCACTCAACACAGTGCCAGGTACACAAACCATGCAGTAATAACTGCTAGCTCCTCTCACCACCACCACGTGGTCACATCTGCACGGTACAGGACTGCTTTCCCGTCCACTGTATTTTAGAAAGAGGCGTAGTTCTCAGTATCCAATCTTAGGCAATGGAAACATATTTGGGGGGGCCTAAAATGTCAAATGGCCCAAGTTTTCATTTTGATTGGATACTCTGGTTGATGAACTATTCTAATTGCCAATGAGAATCTTTTTTTTTTTTTTTTTTTTTTTTTTTTTTGCGGCACCAGGGATTGAACTCACAACCTTGTGTCTGTCAGACAGGTGCTTAAGCCACTGAGCTGAACTCCCAGCCTTAGTTTTTTGAGGCAGGGTGCACTATATAGCTCAGGTCGGCCTTGTGCTCGCATTGTAACTCAAGCCGGCCCCGAACTCACAACACTCCTCCTACCTCAGCCTCCCGAGTGCTGGGATTAAAGGTGTGCATCACCACACCTGGTGTCATTGAGAATCTTAGTGCTTTGGTGAAAAACTGCATAAAGCAAATTTATCCAAAGGATATTTTTATCCATCTATTTCTCCTTTTAAATAAATTTTATGTATATCTGAAATTCCAATGAATGTTTCTACCTCAACAGTTACTCTCCAAATGTTTTTTTAAAAAGAGAATTAAAACAAGGATCATTCTTCAAATAGCATGACCTTAATGAGCAAGTTCAATCTACCCATGTTTGTAGAGCATTGTTTTATTGTACCATCTTCTTTTTACCTTTCCTTGTTGTTCATTGAGAGTTTAAGTAGTTCTTTCTGCATTCATCTTGATTTTCTAAAACTGTCAAAATAGTTTTGCATATGGGCAGGCAATATGCCTGCTTACAGGACCTTTTTATTTTGTTGGTTTGTTTTGGTTTTCCGCCTAAAGAGTTTAATTTATCTACAGTAACTCAATTTTCTTGCCAGTATCCCTTAGCTTATTAACTCTCCATCCTCTACACAGTTTTGTCCTTTGAATTTGAATTTTTTCTTCTGATGGAACCATTCATCATTTTAGTCTATGTTCTGACCGTGAGACAAACGTAGTAACAACGGTTACCATTGCATCATCCATATGATCACACCCACATGCCCTGCTCCAACTTGATGGCAGAACTGCAGAGAAATTCGAGACTTCAGGCAAATTCTCTAAACCCTGGGCAAGGAGAGCCCAAAGGACCCACTCAGATAGTGAAGCTGGTTTCCCATTCACCAGATAAACTGACACGTGCTAAAATTATGCTGCAGATTACATATTACACTTTTGCAATCAGAGTTACTCAGGTGTACTCTAAGGTTTGGGGAGGAGGTTTTTTTTAAGTCAGAGAAACTTCATTTGTGTACCTCCTCTGGGCCCATTTCAGTGTTTAACTTGCTTCTGCCTAGTGACTTTATCAGAAAAAAGTAAACCCAACCTTACAAACAGAACACTAGAGAAAAACATGGCACAGGCGTCTGCTAGTTTGGTGCCCGAGTCAAACACTTCCAAGTGTTCCTGCCTTGTGTATCCAAGCTTTTAACTCCAGCTTTAGCCATGGGCCTGCTTTGGGCATGGGACATTACTAAGCAGAGGCCTAATGAGCACTGTGCATGGGGGTCTTATAGTCTTGGAGCTAGACCACAGGGGAGTCAAAGGCCAAGTGGACTCAGATCCTAGAGGAGTCTCTGGAAAGAGGTTTTAGCCAAGCTGCCTGCTGGATGAGTCTCATGGATGACCTGAGCCACCCCAGCTGGAGAAGCAGCTCCTCCCAGGGGAGTCCAGTCATCTCACAGGAACATCAGCAGTAATAAAGCTACCACTCTTTGGGATGGCGTTATACAACAGACACCCAAGACACTGCCATCGTTACCTTCTGCATTGTGCGTAGTGTTTATAATAGGTTTTCTCTTAGGAAAGCATTACTGTGTGTACATGTTTTATTTTGATTACGATCTGGCTCTAAATTTATATTCAGCTGCAATGTTAGAAAGATGCCTGACACCCTGCAAGTGTGCTTTGATCTCTGAGCTATTTAAAAGCAAATGTCACCCCCGTGCAGCCTGGTCTTCACCAGCTTTCCTACAAGTCTCACTGGCTGGCTCTCATTGCCAGGTGTATTTCTGAAAATGCTGACAGACCGTTTCACAGAATATTGTCTTACAAAATCTTGAGTTGCCTTCATTGTAGCAAATTTTTTGCAGGGATTGAGCTTATCTTTTTAGATTTCAATGACTCTACATTTTTATTTATCTTCTGAAATTAGAAAGTCAATGTTTTATTTATAATATCCATAAGTTTTGACAGTTTTAATAGTGTAATCAGTCATTTTAATTATTTATTAAATGGATTAATGAAACACAAGTTTTTTCATTAAAATGTATTAATGGTACTTGTGAAACTTTAGGAAACTATAAGGGAAAAATTCACCTAGAGAAATGGTATCAACATTGACAGTGGAAAGATTCAATAACTAACAATGTATACACACACCATAGAGTATCATGTAACTGTGAAAATAAGCAAGCTTTCTAAGTACCGTTTTGGTTGAATTAGTGGTTGGTTGTAATGACCTGCCGAGAGTCCCATTCCATATTTAATTGGTCTTGTCAACTTTGTACAGACAGATTCTTGGAGAATTACAAAGCTATTGGCTTCATTAGAACTTTTCACCTACAGCTGCTAGAGAGATCCCATATTACTTTCTTTTCCTCCTAGCCAAGAAATGACAGAGGACTCAAGGAGAGGAGAGAGAAGACAGGAAAACAGAAAGCCTTGGGGTGGACCGATGCGTATCGTGTGAATAACATACAGGAGGACTGTGGCCTGGCATCTAAAAGTGAGACGTCCTTCCTGATATTGGCTGCAATTTCCTGCCTGCCAACCGTTAAAGAATAGGCTGAAGGTTACCCAAATCATGTGAATCTCCATTGTTTGGACGAAGGTGAAGAGGAAGACCATACATCTGAAATGCCAATGCATTTGTCTGAAACTTGTTTCTCAGTTCAATGAAAAGTCAAGTTGGATTTGCAATTAGCAGAGGATGGATATCCAAGTGGTGCACATGCATTAGAAGGCAGGAATATTTTCATTGGGGGAAGGCACTGAAATACTAGGAATTTCATACTAATAAAGCATTAAGAGGTAAGAAAAATGACTTGAGCCTTGAGAAGAGGCAGGGGAATGGCAGATAAAGGTCATATAATAGTAAATAAAAGAAAAGGACGCAATCTCTCTGTTGGAAAGTCAGTGTCCAGATGTACGGCGTCACCATCTACAAGGTGAAGGCAACTCAAGCAGCACAATTTGGTGTCTGCCAGCCTCCAGGAAGCTTGAGTTCAGTTGCTTTTATTTTTGTTTTCTGATCTGGTGGCTTCCTCTTTGCTCCCTGATGGCTCCTTTTTGTGGCTCACTTTGCTATATGATCAAGACAAATCTTCACTCTGTTTCCTGAGGAGAAGAGAGGAATTCAAACCAATATTCTGTCTTGGTCAGTCTGTTCTTCCTCCAAGCTATGAACAAGTCCTGGCCATCTAGTGAGAGGCGGAGCCCATCTAGGATGGGGAAGGGCCTCGCTACTGTCGCTGTCTATCACCAGAGAAGGATACAGTGCCGGCGCCATCAGACACACAGTGTGTTAAATGAAACCATGAGTGATAAGATACACCTGTATCTGCTCTTTTCTGTGGCTCCATAGGAAACTTCTTCCATTTAAAACACTGCTTCAGACCTGGGGTCTGCTACAAAGGAAGAAGGGATTTCTTTCTTCCACTCTCCTTTCTTTAGATCCAAATGAGTTTCTGCTATGGCAGAGCTCTAAACGCATTTATCTTTCCCCTGGTAACGTTGATTCAGGGCTGGCTATTCAGTCATTTAAAAAATATTGGTGAGCACTAACGCTGTGCCTTAAGGAACCACCTCCATCTGCTAAGAGATGGTTCTGGCTACAACTGCTAAGAGTGCCACAATGCTACCCAGGCTTTAAGACGCCTCTAGGGAAGAAAAAATCCATTAGGAATTGTGGGTAGAAGGAAATGGAATAGAGAATTTTTATTTTAGATTTTCATTTATTTGAACATGAACTCTCAAGGGCAAGATAATCTGATTTCAAAATTTAACTCTTTAGGATCATGCTGTCTTTGGACTTTATCATGTAAGTAGGTCTTTGAACAATCTCCCTGAGAATTTGTAATTTATAATGGAAGAGGGGTTTATCTGGGGGCTTCTAAAATGTTCTATTTTTGGAGTGGTTTCATCTTATTTCTTGTTCTCATTATTCAGAACCTCTGGTGATACCATAACTGGACCTAAATGGGGATCAGAAATAGGAGAGGGAGTGAATTTTCAGCTTGTGTTATAGTAACAATGGAGCTTAATGTGGTATGCTGACTCAGCCCAGGACCTTCTGGGCCAAAACCTAACCTACCCAGCAGATTTTGTGGGATGTGAGGCTGATATAACTTGCAGGGAGGGCTGGGCATGGTGGTGCATGCCTTTAATCCCAGCACTCAGGAGGCTGAGGCAGGAAGATCCTTGTGAGTTCAAGACCAGGCTGGGCTACAAAGTGAGTTCAAGGCCAGCCTGAACTGCATAGTGAGACCCTGTCTCAAAAAATAGGGCCAAAGCCAGGCGTGGTGGTGCACGCCTTTAATCCCAGCACTCGGGAGGCTGAGGTAGGAGAAGCGTTGTGAGTTCGAGGCTGGCTTGGGCTACAATGCGAGTGCAAGGCCGGCCTGAGCTACATAGTGCGACCCTGCCTCAAAAAACTAGGGCCGGGAGTTTGGCTCAGCAGCTTAAGCGCCTGCCCTGGCAGGCACGAGGTTGTGAGTTCGATCCCTGGTGCTGCAAAAAAAAAAAAAAAAAAAAGGGCCGCGCATTTAGCTCAGTGGCCTAAGTGCCACTGAGGTTGTGAGGTTGTGAATCCAATTCCCGGTACAAAAACAAAAAACAAAAAACAAAAAAAAAAACCTTGCAGGGAGGGAGTGGCCTAAGGACAAAAAAGAACATGAAAACGTTGAATAAAAAATTAGATATAAGATCTTGAAAGGGGTCTAAGGAAATGAGGAGTCCTACAGAAACAGAGGCTCGTCTGTAAATCCTGGAGCAGGACTCTCCCTGAAGGGCGGGCCCTCATCCCCGGACAGCCACAGCCCTAGCAGTCTTAAAGCAACTCATCTAAGACCATTTGGTTATTCATGACAGACTTTTTTGGAGAATGTTTATGGCTTCCATTGTAACCAGATTATAGCCACAATGTCTAGGTTAAATTCTCCCTCACATACAAACACTTCCTAGGAAGCAGGCACAAAGCGGTCTGCAACCAGCTCTGAGGACTCAATGCAGTGCCAGCTCCACTCTGTGCATGGAACCCAACTAAACGCAAATGTGACAATATTTTGGTGGCAGGATATAGTCAGAGTCAGGCACAAGAATCTTTTCAGCCAGTGGCTAAGTACAGGCAATTTTGAAACCAAGTATATGAGCCATTATAAAGGGAGTAGACTACTGAGTAGCTTATTAAAATTGTTAATTTGTTACTCTCATTTCATATGGTCTTTTGGGAGGGGATAACTTTTAATTTTGATGTAATTTTAAACTTTAGAATAGTACAAAGAACTCCTATATATCCTTCATCCAGATGTAACAACCGTATGTATTTTTCCTGTATCATTCTCTCTATGCATATTCTTTTCCCTGACCAGAAAAAAGTGGAGATATCATGCCCTTTTATCACTAAGTATTTCAGCGTGGTGTTTTTCTAAGAATAAGGACATTACGTAAGAGCAGTGTTAAAATCAGGAAATTTAACACTGATAGATACAAACCTTTTTGTCTAATGTATAATCTATATTCAAATTTTGCCATTGTCTCAGTAATATCCCTTATGGCTGTTTGTTCCAGGACCCATTCTGGGGTTACATACTATATTTAGTAATCAGATCTCTTTTGCTCTTTTAATCTGTACTGGTTTTTAAGTCTTTTTCCCCATTCCTTTCATAACCTTGACATTTTTGAAGAGTGAAGGCCAGTTTGTTTGGAGAATGTTCCTTGTATGGTTTTATCTGCTATTTCCTCACGATTAGATTAAACTATGTATTTTTGGCAAGACTAGCGTAGAAATGATGGTTTTTTTCTCAGTACATCATACTAGGAGGCACATGCAGTTTGCGTGCCCCTATTTTAGCGATGTTAATTTTGATGGTTTTGAAGTACGACATTAGTGCATGGCAGAGAGGCTGGACCATAGTTACAGACAACTGACCATCACCACCAGGGTGCATGTGCAGAACAACTTCTGAAGGCACAGGTCTACCTTTGCAGAAGACATAAAGCACAGTGACCACTGAGTTCAGGGCCACTTGTCCTCTTGTTCTTACAGTGGTGCATGAATATACCTTTACTTTTCTTTTCATGCTTTACTTCTTCACTTCTTTTCTCTTTTCTTTTAGTTTAAATAAACATTGTGTTTTCAAGTTCACCAATTGTCCCATCCAATTCTTTGAATGGAACAGTAAGAGCCTGTAACTGGACACCACACCTTCCAGCAACAGCCTGGTTAAGGTGGGATGAGCCACTCTTCACTATAAGGTTACTACTCTCTGCTTTGTAATTAATAAGCGATATCTAGAGATATGCTTTGGGATTATGTAAATATATCATTTGCCCTAAAATTCTTCCCACTATTTGGGGCAACACTGACAATTTTCTAATTTCACCATTTCTTTTATGATTATTATTGTTGAATTTCTATTATAAGGAAAGACCTTTCTGTTTTTGATTTATTCACTTATTTGTCTCAGTATGAATTAATGGAATTTTATCTTATTGGTTAAAATCTACTCTCACTAAAATTTCAAACTTTATTTAGGTAAGAGTGGGATTGTCTGTAATTTTCAACTCACACCCAACAACTATTTATTTGAACTAATGATTTTCATTTTGCTAACTGACTTAGTCTCTGTAACTAATCAGAGAAAAAAGACAGCTCGAGCACTTTTAGTAGTCTAATAAATTTGGAATGTGTATTCCTAAAGTAGAAGACCTGAATACTCCCAGGGAGTAGATTAAAGTGAACATGAATATTTATACCACAGCCCCTCATTGAATAATTTAAAGTGGATTATAGAACACTCAACAGTGGTTAAACCTGATAGGTCAACAACAACAACAACAAAAAAGAAGTTAAGAGAGAAATGTATCCATCCCCTTGGTAGTTAAATTAGCATGATTTCTGATTTTTGTACCCATTTATGTAATCTGAAAAAGTAGAGTGGAACATTTGATGTCTAACTCTGTAGGACTTTACACATGTGGAAGAGTAGGTCAGCTAAAAAATTAGAATTTTCATATTGTCTTTCCTATTAAAAATGTTGTACCCCCAAAATTATGAATTATCCAAATTCCTAAGAAATTTAACTTTTTAAAAATTAAAGCCATCAGCCGGGCGTGGTGGTGCACGCCTTTAATCCCAGCACTCGGGAGGCTGAGGTAGGTGGAGCGTTGTGAGTTCGAGGCCGGCTTGGGCTACAACGGGAGCGCAAGGCCGGCCTGAGCTACACAGTGCGACCCTGCCTCGAAAAACCAGGGCTGGGAGTTTGGCTCAGTGGCTCAAGCGCCTGTCTGGCAGGTGTGAGGTTGTGAGTTCAATCCCCGGTGCCGCAAAAAAAAAAAAAAAAAAATTAAACCCATCCCTCCCCAAAGTGCTACCTACTTGTTTGTGAAGTCCCATGGTCATTTGGTGGGAAGACAATCTGAGCGTACATATGGGTGCAGGTTTCTTGTTGTTCAGCACCTTGCTTCTTACAAAGTCTCCATCTCTAACAGGATGCTTTTGAACTGTGAGGAGGACCCTTAATCCTGGAAATGATGATCGTGTCTCCAAAGCTCAGCTTCTGCTCCTAGAGAAAAGGTCTTTTTGTGCTGAGATGTAGCTTAGCACTTGAGGTCTTACCTAGAAGGCATGAGGTCTCGAATATAAAACCCACAAACCCACATGCCCAGCTCTTTATGCGCCTGTAGAAATGCTGGCACACCCACCTGGAATCCCAGTACTCTGATGGCTGAGATAAGAGGACCACAAGTTTGGTCCCAGGCTGAGCAAACTAGGGACTCGGTGAAATATAAAACTGAAGAATTTCAAAATATAAAAAGGGGGGGTGATGTAGCTCAGTGAGAAGGTCTTGTGTTCAATTCCCAGTACTGGGGGAAAAAAAAAAGGATGTAAGCTGAGGGAGATCGGGAGAATAAGGAAGGCAGTTGAGTTTGGTGGGACCTCAAAAGACACCTGTGTAGTTCAGAAGCTGGAAAGGGAGCCATAGCATCAAGAAAAGGACAGCTAAGGAATGGGACTGGAGAGTGACAGTGGAGAGACTCAGAAATCAGGGGACACAGCAGGGAACTGTGGTAGAATTTGGGGAGACAGGGTAGAAATCTGGCCTGTTTCAGATGGAGCCTGTTAGTTCCCACTGCTTGTCTTTACAAGGTTTGCCTTTGAAGGAGATTAAGGAAATTGTCCACATGGGCTGTGGCCCCAGCTCCACCTTTTTAAAACCTCAAACATGGACAAAGATTTTATCCCAAGCCATGATTTATTTCCCCACCTTTCTGAGGCTAGAGTTCCCAGATATTTGGAGGAATTATGTACCCTTCATTCCACTTTCCTCTCTTTTTTCTTTCTTCTTCTCCTTCTATATCTTTTTTTTCTACTTTTTTTGTTTATTTTAGTGTTTTTTTTGTTTTGTTTTGTTTTTGTTTTTGTTTTTTTGAGATGGGGTCTCACTATGTACTCCAGGCTGGCCTTGAACTGTGTAGCCCAAGCTAACCTCAAACGCAAGGCAACTCTTTTCCCTCAGCCTGAGTCCTAGGATCACAGGTAAGCGCCACCTCATCTGGTACACCTTCCTTCCAAATCTCTATCGCCCCCTCTTGCCTTCTTTATCTGATGTTGAATTTGATCCAAGGCGTCGGCGTGTACTACCAGCTCGAATCTGAGCATTCACAGATTTGCAAAGCTAGTGAATCAGACACCGGCCACTGTCCAGTTATGTGGGTGCTGAGACTCTGTGACTTCAGGGTTCTGTGGTTGCTGAGGGACTGTGACAGGCTCTGTGGCCCTCTAAAGCCTACACTAGGTGATGCTTCGCACACGTGAGCGTCCCTCCTGCCCGGCATCAGTCCCATGACCACTGTTTCTCAGTTGCTCAGAGAAAAGCAGGAAGAACCAAAGCGGGGAACATCAAGTTGACAGTGTAGTCTCAAAATGTGGCCTCTGGAGAGAGAGGTCAGAATTCCCTAGATGCTGTTCGTACTAGCACTTAACTCAGTTTCCTTCCCTGTTCAGCCAAGACATTACCTCACAGACTTGCTGCGAGGGGATGACATAACTCAAGAGCTGTGCGTAGCCTGCTTCCATGTTACAGCCATGTTGCTTGGTATTGTTAGTAAGATAAAGTCACTCTGTCTGGAGAACAGAGTGGAAAGGAGTAGAACCAACTGTTCAAAGTCGCATTATCTAAGTCACTGGCTGACTTGCCCATTAGTGTTCTGGCAGGCTGAGATCCAGCCTGAGCGCCTCGTTTCTCAGCAAAGCCCCTCTCCCTTTTCCTGTGGTATGTCTGTGCTTGCACCTGTACCGGCCAGTACCATCCTGCACAAAGCACCCTCCTTCTACAGATAAGACGTCGACAACTGAATAAAGATGGGGGAGGCGGACAGGTTGGTTACAGGGTCAGGTAGACCTCATCAAAGCTTCAGACACTGAGACACTGTGGTCTAGCTTCTGCCAGCTCTAGCTTGGCTGTCTTCCATCTCTGTGGTGACACTTCTGGTCTGAGCCATAGCAATACCTCGGTAACTGCAGTCTCTGGCATCACTGTGAGGTTAGATGAAATAAAAGGAGTAGAGTGCTAAGGACAGCACGTGACACATGGAGAAAGTGCTTGCCAATGTTGGCTCTTAGCCACAGCCAATAAGATAACGGCATGCCTCTTGGTTGGGCTCCAAGTGCTACAAAGAAAATCATGGGGTGGAACATACAGGCTCTCTATTCGTCCCAGCACCCAAGGATCTGAGACACGAAGGGGGCTATCTGGTGTTCCCAAACAAGGGCTGCTTCCCATAGGGACATTGTTCTCCTATGGAACTTAAGGTTTTTCCTCCTCTGGACTCTGCCTTATACCCCCAGCCGTGTTACTCTCCAATCTACCGCAAAACACTTAGGCACATGGGGCACCCTTGGCCTTGAAGTCATTAATTCTCTAGGTAATTTTATCTTTTGGCAGGGTGGAAGATAGAAAGGGGTCCAAAGGGACGAGGAAGCTGCATCCACCACAAGATGGGGGCCAGACAGTATGCTCCTACATAGACTGCTTCTTGGCCAAATGATGCCCTGTTTCCTCGGGTGAAGGGCCGTGGTTCAGTCTGCCCCTGAAACCACCATCAGAGAGCAAGCTGGATAAAGAAATCAAATCACATGCACCCAGAAAATACAGGGCCCTGTAACCCACAAGATGTGACACAGAAGGAGGCCTGGCTTGTATACCAGTGAGTGCTGGCTCAGGCAGACCCACCCACTTTCTGTCAGTTAGGGCTGCAAGATAGTCTCCTAACCTGGAGACTCTGGCTGGATTAAAAATTTTGAGCAATTATTTCTCTCACAAAAGGAAGTATGAAGAAGAGCAACAATTGTGATTCACTGTAACGAGACCAAAAGGAGACTCTAAGTGGAACAGATTCCCAGGGAAGAATGCTGGAGGCCAGGACTCGGCCTCTGCTCCCCGGAGAAAGCTCTCAGGTCCTGCTCAACCCGACTGTGGAATGCAGGATGCCCCACCTCATGGAAAAAGTCCCTGGGGCTTATGGAAGAGAAACTCCCTCTCCCTTTAGTGAGTCAGTTTCAGGAAACTCCACTAATGTCCCGCCCCCTCCATTCCCACTGCCAGACACAATGGGTCCCCAAAGTGTGATAAATACCCGAAGGGACAAGAGAAGGTCAAGTGGAAACTTGCACAAGCCTACTCGCCTGTTACGCTCTACCATGGCTGCTCTCCAGGATGTCTGCGCTGGGATAAGGACACAAAACCAGGGCTCACTAAGGCACAGCCACAGGCCTCGTGGGCGCCGGGTGGGCAAGGCAGTGAAAAGTTCTCCCATCTTCTGAGTCTCAGCTGAAGAGTCCTGCTCATACGTCCTCTTCCTGTTGTGGGTTGGCCCTGACCATCAGAAAACCAAACCCCAATAGTTGTAGCAGGTTAGAAAGACACGTTGACAGCCGGGTGTGGTGGCGCACACCTTTAATCCCAGCACTCGGGAGGCTGAGGTAGGTGGAGCGTTGTGAGTTCGAGGCCGCCTTGGGCTACAATGCGAGCACAAGGCCGGCCTGAGCTACATAGTGCGACCCTGCCTCAAAAACTAGGGCCGGGAGTTTGGCTCAGTGGCTTAAAGCACCTGCCTGGCAGGCGCGAGGTTGTGAATTCAATCCCCAGTGCCACAAAAAAAAAAAAAAAAAAAAAAAAAGAAAAGAAAAAAAGGAAAGACATTGACAACCAACGTTATTCAGGCAATGAACTCCAGGTTCCTTAGGAATCAAAGGCATCCCTCAGGAAGCTTGCCCGCCAAGCTCTTCCTCGGAGAAGTCAGAACAAGAAGCTAGCTTGGTATACCTGCTGCCAAGGTGAGCATCAGAAGGAGCTAGTTTGGGATAACTTGACTTCTACCCACTATCACCACTGTCTCAGGCTGAGTACCAAGGGCGTGGTGCTTCCACAGCCTGAGGGAAATATCCTGGGCAGGGACGAGAAGCATCAGTTTCTCACATACTTGATCCTCAGTTTTATAAACAGGAAAGAGCAGGTCCCTCTCACAACTTTTCTTTTGGAAGAAGGCTGATCCTCTACAATAAACATTCAAAGTTACAAACAGGATGTAACATTATTTCTCATAGCCAGGCCTATTAGGTTTTTCTTTTACAAACTGAAGAACTCATTTTGTCTAGGGTGGTCTGTGTTCTTAAACTTGGCCCTAGACCTCAACTTTGAAGTTCACATATATTTCTCCCTTGAGAAATCCTTCTTTAGTTCTGAAAGCAATGTGTCGTTTAAGGGGGAAGGAGAAACCTGTGTGTGTGTGTGTGTGTACATATATCCACACACACAACCCTCCGAGGGAAAGAGCTTCAGACGACCAAGATGTATAAGGAGCAGAGATCACACTGTTTGGACATACAGCTTCAGATGCACCCCAGGTTATAATACGATTATGTCCTAGTAACACTCATCATAAATTGACAATATTGCAAGTAAAAATACCCCTAACAAGGAACATTATAGCAACATAGTACACCATCTAACAAAATGTTTTAAAAAATTGTTCTTAGCACTCATGAGCAGTCTTTTATCACAGAAAAATGATCTATGTTCATATAAAACCTCATATATAAATGTTTATAGCCATTCTATTTTTAAAAACCACAACTGGAGATAACCCAGATGCTCTTCAGAGAGCGGGCATACCAATACCATAGCATAATATTCAGTAACAAAAAGGAGTGAACTATTCACACGAGTACTACTCAGCAGAATCTCCAGAGAATTATACTGAATTGAGGGTGCTAAAAGGTTTCATCCTGCACAATTTCATTTGTACAATGTTGACACATTTTTAGCAGTGGAGAAGACTGGTTACTAGAGATTAGAAAGAACTGTATTGGAGACCTCTGCAGTGGGGCAAGCGGACATTCACCCCAGCGGCACCTCCCCCACCCCGGAGACCTACGCAGCCTGCAGATCATTGACAGCAGCACCTCCCTCTCCACACCCGTGTCTTCAATAACCCAGGGACCATCAGCACCCTGTCCACCACCTGCAGAACCCTGGTGGGCTGATGGAAGTCTCAGCAACCCCTCACCCACACAGAGGACCTCAGGGGGCCTGTGACAGTGCGGTGAGTTTCCCCCTCAAGAAGAGGACATCAATGGGTCAGCAGGAGCAGCAACAAGCCCTCCCCTTCAGCTGTAGGACTTCGGAAGCCTGGCAGAAGTGTGGGTGAGTCCTTCTTCCATACAGAAAACACTGGGTGGGTTGAGGAGAGGGCTGACAAGGCTTCCTCCAACCTGGAGAAACTGGAAAGGGCCTAAGAGACCCCTGTGACACAGTAGGTCCCAGCTGAGGCACACAATATAGCCAGGTAAATCCGGTAGTGTGGAACAGCCTAAAACCACAGTAACAATAGAAGCTAAGGGTTGGCTTACATCAATACTCCTAGGCTAGTCAGCCTAGGGAGAACATAAAACTCACCCAAAAGGACCTGGAGGAGGGATCCAGGTGACTGGCCCCTCCACTTCATTCGGGAACTCAGCAACTGGACAAAAATCACCCATACAGTAGGACCAAGACACACACAAGAGTCACTAGAGATGAGTGGGATTGAAAGACCAAAATATTAACCCAAGACGTGAAAATGACAAGACAAAAAAGCAAACTGCAATCTCAAACGTCCAGTCCATCAGGAACAAGTATATGGGACATTGAAATAGAGGACGTTGAAAGTCACACACCTGGAATTTCTGAAGATAGTAAGTGAAATAGAGAAACAAATCCATGAAGTTATAGAGGAAATCAGATTAGAAATACTCTCTCACGTAAAGAAATTACTCGGCATAGCTAGAGAAGACATCGATAAAAAAGTTCAAGAGCATGGGAAAATGATGGAAACCTTGAATGAGCAGTTTAGGAAGCAAATAGAATGCATGAAAAAAAATTCAACGAGATATCCAGGAAACACAAAACTCCATTGAATGCTGGCAAAACCATTTAAATGAAGCTGAGGGTAGACCTTCAGACCTCGAAGACAGGATCGCAGCTAGCGATCATGAAAGGAAAGAACTTGTAAAAATGACAAGGGAGCATGAAATAACAATTCAATAGCTTCAAGATGATGCAAAGAGAACCAATATAAGACTGATAGGCACCAATGAAAATGCAAGAGTCGACACAACTGACTTAAAAAAACTATTCACAGAAGTAACAGTGGAAAGTTTCCCAAACATGGGAAAAGAATCAGATATGCAGATAAGTGAGGCATATAGAATGCCAAACAGTCATAACCAAAATAAATCTATACCCAGACATATAATAATTAAGGTCCCAGACATAGAGTATAAAAACAGAATACTAAAAGCTGTTAAGAGAAAAGACACACCTCACCTATCCAGGAAAGCCCACTAGAATCATGGCAGACTTTTCAGCATATACCCTCAAGTTAAGACAAGCTTGGAGTGAAGTATTTCAAGCCCTGAAAGAAAATAACTTTCAACCCAGATTGATGTACCCTGCAAAGCTTTCTTTCAAAATTGATGGAGAAATAACATACTTCAATGACAAAGAAGAAATGAAGAAATTCATGTCTATCAAGCCAACCCTAGAAAGAATACTGAAAGACATAATAGAGACAAAAATGACTACAATTCCCAGAACATCAACAGAAAAAAAACGACCAGGCAGGGCAAACAATTAAATGAGGGGGAAAAGCAGGAAACCAACAACAGGAAAATAACATGACAAAGTTAAGCCAATACATATCAGTTATATCCATCAATGTAAATGGCCTCAATTCACCAATTAAAAGAAATAGGCTAACAGAATGGATCAAGAAATACGATCCAACAATATGCTGTATACAAGAAACACATCTGACTCAAAAGGTAACTCATAGACTAAAAGTCAAAGGATGGAAAACAATATTCCATGCGACAGGATCCCAGAAAAAAGTGGGCGTAGCTATTCTGTTTGCAGACAGTGTAAACTTCAAACCAAAAATCAAAAGAGATAAAAAAGGTCATTACATACTTGTTAGGGGGAAAATTCAAGAGGAAGAGCTAACAATCATAAATATATATGCACCAAATACAGGAGCACCAAAGTATATAAGACAAATAGTAATGAACATGAAAAACCAAATACGCAATGACACAATAATAACAGGGGACCTTAATACCCATTGTCACATAGAGATAGATCAACTAGACAAAAAGTTGGTAAAGAAATAACAGAACTGAATCAAACCTGTGAACAAATGGATTTAGTAGATGTTTACAGAGTGTTCCCCAACAACATCAGAATACACATTTTTCTCAGGTGCACATGGGATGTTCTCTAAAATAGACCATATGTCTTGGTTACTTTTCACTCGTTGCTGGGACAAAACACCCAACACCCAAAATTAGGGAAGGAAAGATTTATTTATCTTATAGTTTCTGGAGGTTTTAGTCCATAATCAACTGGCTCCAAGGCAGGGTGGCATGGCACCAGGGTGACATTTCAAGGCAGCAGCCAGAGCAAAAAGTAGCCAGAGTAAAAGGGGCAAGAGCAAGCCTCTTCTCCTCCCTTACATTGTACACAGGACAACCCCCCCAGGGTGGGTGTAGCATTCACAAATCTCCTTGCCTTCCTTTGCACAGGATGAGGATATTTACAAAGTAAGATCCCTGGCTCCCTGCTGAGTTTCTCAGCTGAACTCTGACCTTCTCAAATTGACACAATGACCAAGTAACTGCTGTGCTCTACATCCCAGGATGTAGAGTTGCTGCCTTACTTAATTAAGCTTCTAGACTTCTCAAGTTGACACAATGTATAAACCATAACAATCCACCCCTTGTCAACTTGGCAACCAGACACATTTCTTTAAATCAGTCTCCAGATACAAAGCATGCTTATTCTTAACATTTTGCATCTTAACAATCCTTAAGAACCAGCATTAAGTCTATCAACATTATATTACATTCAAAACAACATTTTTTTCCTTGAACCTCCAAAGACACATGCACATCCCTTTATGCAAAAGGAATTTAGTCCATTTGCAAGAGTTGCCAAAGTCCTAACAATTTCAGCATTGCTGAAAAGTCCAAGTCCCAGATCTCCAAGATCTATGGCAAACTCTTAACTGTAACCCCCTGTACAAATGAAAACAAGGTTAAACACTTCCAACATATAAAGGCACAAGGTAAACATTACCATTCCAAAAGTTACAAACAGGGGAATACAAAGTATTGGAACCAAAGCAAGACCAAAATCCAGCAGGGCAAACATTAAGACCTATAGTTCCATGTGAACCATTTGAGACAATCTGTGGCAAATTGTGAGCTCCCAAGGGCTTGTGTGGTTCCACCTCTATGGCACTTCTGGTGGTTTTAGCTCCAACAGCTTCTCTCTTGGGCTGGCTTTGCTCCCTTGTTGCAAGTTTCCTTAGATGATCCACATTCCTGGCTTTTTCAAACTTCTGAGTTCTCCATTGCACTTTTGGCTTCACACTCACAGCTTTACACACTGTCCTCTCAGGGGCACACTGCCTGGCCTCCCAGGCCTTCTGAAGTCGAAGTGGAAGCCTTTTTAATCTCAGAACCCTTGCACGATGTGGATAATTCCAAGGCCTGCTGCCAGCTGGAGCAGTAACCAGACTCTTCTCTCTCTTGGCTGTAGGGATCAAGTGCCTGGATTGCTGGGCACTTTGAACCTGATTCTGAGGAACGGATTCTCTATGCTGTCTCCATTCTGGAGCCTGGTGTGGCTGCTGCTGCCATTCTGAAACATGATGGTCTGAGGCTTTCTCCTGAAGCAAAGTCTTTCACTTTTGCAGTTTTGAGGCTGCAAAGTGTGGGGACCAGCTGCCTCTTCCCAGGATGCCCCCAGGCCGTCTTTTTTATTTTGTTCCTTCTCAGCAATGGAGATCTTAGCCCTCTCTTCACAGTCCACAGCTTTACTGGAGCTTCCTTTCCGGCCAAACTCACATTTTAAATCATCCTGCTGGGCTCTTTGCTCTTGATTTCCAATGTAAGTCTGGCTAAAAGCCCCCAACAATAGCCAGGCCACCACTTCAACATTCTGCTGCCTTGAAATTTCCTTTGCCAGACTGATCAATCCATCACCCTTAATCTCAGTCTCAGGCAAAGTCTCTGGGCATGGGCAGAATGTAGACAAACTTTCTGCCAAGCCATAACACACATCATGTGGAGTCCAACAACCAGTGCAGTCCTTCTTCCCAGAAGAAACCTCCTGAGCCTGGCCTTTACCAGCAGACTTTTATCAGCCTTCTGGTCTCCTGAGCTGTGACCAGAATCTCCCATACTGAACAATCTAAGCTGTTCCAGCACCACTCTTTCAGGCGACATCTCCGAACCTTTCCAAACTCTTCCCACAAGTCATTCCCAAAGGCTCTTGAACCACATGGTCAGGTTAGTCACAGCAATGACTCCACTCCTGGTACCAAATTCTGTCTTGGTTACTTTTTACTTATTGCTTGGACTAAACACCCAACACCCAAAATGAGGGAAGGAAAGGTTTATTTATCTTACAGTTTCTGGAGGTTTCAGTCCATAATCAGCTGGCTCCAAGGCAGGGTGGCATGGCACCAGGGTGACACTTCAAGGCAGCAGCCAGAGTAAAAGGGGCAAGAGCAAACCTCTTCTCCTCCCTTATATGGTACACAAGACATCCCCCATCCAGGGTGGGTGTAGAATCTGCAAATTTCCTTGCCTTCCTTTGCACAGGCTGAGGACGTTTACAAAGTAAGAACCCTGGCTCCCTGCTGAGTCTCTCAGCTGAACTTCTGACCTTCTCAAATTGACACAATGGACAGGTAACTGCTTGTGCTCTACACCCCAGGATGTAGGGCTGCTGCCTTAATTAAGCTTCTAGACTTCTCAAGTTGACACAATGTATAAACCATAACACCATATATTAACCCATAGAACATGCTTAAGTAAATGCAAAGGGATTGAAATTATTCCATGTATATTATCTGATCATAGTGTGCTGAAATTGGAAATTAATGGAAAAAGAAACTGCAAAACCTACATAAACATGTTGAAATTGAATAACAACCTCTTAAACAACCAATGGGTTACAGATGAAATTAAAGAAGAAATTAAACAATACCTAAAATTCAATGAAGATGCCGATACAACATACCAAAACTTGTGGGATGCAATGAAAATTGTCTTAAGAGGGAAATATATAGCAATAAATTGTCAAATCAAGAAAACAGAACAAGCACAACTAAACAACCTAATGCTACACCTCAAACTTCTAGGAAAAAAGAACAAGTCAAACCCAAAGCTCATAGAAGACAGGAAATTATAAAGATCAGAGCAGAAATTAATGCAATTGAGACTAAGAAAACAATATAAACAATGAATCAAAGAGCTGGTTCTTTGAAAAAATAACCAAAATTGATAAACCTCTAGCAAACCTTATCAAGAAAAAAAAAAAAGAAAAAACTCAAATTCATGCAATAAGGAATGAAAAGGGAGAAATTACTACAGATCCCATGAAAACTCAAAAGATCATGAATACCTACTTTGAAAATCTTTACTCACATAGGGTGGGGAACACAGAGGAAATGGACAAATTCCTAGAAACGTATGAACTACCAAAGCTGAGTCAAGAAGATATAACAATTTTGAATAACCCAATATCAGCTACTGAAATTGAAAACATGATTAAAAACTTACCAACAAAGAAAAGTCCAGGTCCTGACGGATTCATAGCTGAATTCGACAAGAAATTTAGAGAAGATTTAATGCCAATACTACTCAAACTCTTCAATGAAATTGAAAGTGAAGCAATCCTCCCTCATTCCTGGAGGCAAGTATCACTCTGATACCAAAACCAGAGAAAGACTCAACTAAAAAAGGAGAACTATAGGCCAGTTTTCCTAATGAACATTGATGCAAAGATTCTCAATAAAATACTGGCAAATAGAATGCAGCAAATCATTAAGAAGATTATACATCATGACCAAGTGGGATTTATTCCAGGAATTCAGGGATGGTTTAACATATGCAAATCAATAAATGTAATACATCACATCAACAGAGCCAAAGACAGGAGCGCCTCCAACCAGGACACAAGTAAGACAGCCTTCTGGGGGCCTGCGTGACAAGTGTGGACCCCAGGAGGAGAAAGAAATGGGCTTCTTGGGAGCCTGCCCAGCCAGGCCTGAGCACCTTCAACCAGGGCACAAGTAAGACAGCCTTCCGGGGGCCCGTGCGACCTGTGTGGACCCCAGGAGGAGAAACATGCCCCTCCTTCCCTGTACGCCTACTGGAGTGTGGGCTAAGAATCAAGGACAAGGATTCCCCACCCCCCCGTAAAACCATCTGCTCTTTTGGAGGTCTGGCTACATTGATAGCAACTAAAGTACATAAAACAACCGAATGTTAGTATTGTTTTGTTCATTTTGTAGGCCTGGGGCTGGCAGACTGAGCATCTCCTTGGAAGATGACAGTATGCAATGTAGCAAAAATGGGGAACTCTCTTCTGTCTTGTCTTTGAGGCCCAATATTGTTCTCGTTGTTTTGCTTCATTCTGATTCCTTTTTTTGGCCTTATTTTACAGTTTTTATTGGTTTTTTTTTTTTTTTTTTTTGCGGCACTGGGGATCTAACTCACAACCTCGCGCCTGCCAGGGCAGGTGCTTAAGCAGCTGAGCCAAATTCCCGGCCCTAGTTTTTTGAGGCAGGATTGCACTATGTAGCTCAGGTCGGCCTTGCGCTCGCGTTGTAGCCCAAGCCGGCCTCGAACTCACAACGCTTCTCCTACCTCAGCCTCCCGAGTGCTGGGATTAAAGGCGTGTGCCACCATGCCCAGCTGTTTGTTTTGTTTTGTTTTGATTTTACTATACCTGTTAGAAAGGTCAACTATTCTGAAAATAACAAGATACACTATAGTAGTTATTGTTTTCACTAGTATCTTTCTTAGAAGTTCTGTACCAGTTCTACTGCTTTGTTTTGATTGACTTCATTCTGTTACGTTTTGTTGGATTTTACTATCTTTAAAATTAAAAAAAAATAAAAAAACAAAACAAAAACAAAAAAAACGAAAAAAGAGCCAAAGACAAAAATCACATGATCATCTCAATAGATGCAAAAAAAACTTTTGATAAAGTCTAACACTTGTTCATGATAAAAACTTTACAGAAACTTGGAATAGATGGTATGTACCTCAATCTAATAAAAGCCATCTATGACAAACCAACAGTCAACATTATACTAAAAGGACAAAAACTGAAACCTTTCATTCTAAAATCAGGAACAAGAAAAGGATGTCCACTATCACCACTCCTATTCAATATAGTTCTGGAAACATTAGCTAGAGCGATCAGACAAGAGAGAGAAATAAAAGGAATAGGGATAGGAAAGGAAGAAGTTAAATTATCACTATTTGCAGATGACATGATACTCTACATAGAAGCCCTTAAAAACTCCATCAAAAGGCTACTAGAGTTAATAAACAAACTCAGCAGTGTAGCTGGGTACAAAGTCAACACTCAAAAATGAAATACTTAGGAATCAACCTAACAAAGAATGTAAAAGACCTATATGCTGAAAACTATAGTACACTAAAAAAGGAGATTGAAGAGGATATTAGAAAATGGAAAGATATCCCTTGCTTTTGGTTAGGGAGAACCAATATTGTGAAAACGGCCATACTCCCAAAACTGTTATACAGATTTAATGCAATCCCAATCAAAACACCATTAATATACCTTGCAGATCTAGAGAAAACACTCCTAAAATTCATCTGGAACCAGAAGAGACCTAGAATAGCAAAGGCAATTCTAGGCAACAAAAGCAAGGCAAGAGGCATCTCAATCCCTGACTTGAAATTATACTACAAAGCTACAGTGATAAAATCAGAATGGTACTGGCAAAAAAATAGACCTGAAGATCAATGGAACAGATTCAAAGATGCAAATACAACTACAAAGACACTCAGCCACCTTATATTTGCCAAAGGGGTTAAACATGTTCACTGGAAGAAAGATAGCCTCTTTAATAAATAGTGCTGGAAAAATTGGCTTTCCACATGCTGAAGAATGAAACGAGACCCGTGTCTATCACCATGCACTAAACTAAAGTCAAAATGGGTCAAAGATCTAAATATTAAAATAGAAACACTAAATTTACTGGAAGACAAGGTAGGTAAAAATCTTGAAGACATAGGGGTAGGCAAAGAGGTCATGAACAAAATGCAAACTGCACAGAAAGTACTTCAAAGAATCAACAACTGGGATCTCATTTTACTAACAAGCTTTTGCACTTCAAAAAAAAATCACCAATAAAGTGGACAGAAAGCCCACAGAATGGGAAAGAATTTTAGTCAATTGTCCCTCAGACAAAGGACTTATATAAAGAACTGAAAAACATCAGTTCCCCCAAATTCAAAGACCCAATCCAAAAATGGGCATCTGAGATGAACACACACTTCTCAGACGAAGAAATACAAATGGCAAATAAATACATGAAGAAGTGCTCAACATCACTGGTCATTCGAGAAATGCAAATTAAAACAACATTGAGGTTCCATCTTACTCCAGAAATAATGGCTGCCATCAAGAAATCAACTGCTAACAAATGTTGGCGGGGCTGTGGGGAAAAAGGAACCCTTCTCCACTGTTGGTGGGAGTGTAGACTGGTGCTACCACTGTGGCAATCAGTATGGAGATTCCTCAAAAAACTAGGATTGGAAATCCCTTTCAATCCAGCTATTCCTTTTCTGGGTATTTTCCCAGAAAAAGTGAAAGTGTCATGTCACGGCGATATATGTACACTCATGTTTATAGCAGCACAATTTGTAATAGCTAAATCTTGGAAGCAGCCAAAATGCCCATAATCACAGAGTGGATGAAAAAGATGTATTTTTATACAATGGAATATTACTCAGCTATAAAAAGGATGATCTTGAGGCTTCTATAGGTAAATGAGGGCAACTTGAGACTATACTCATAAGTGAAATAAATCAGATTCACATTTGCAAATATTGTATTGTCTCCCTAGTGTAGAAAATAAATAACAATTAAAAAAAACTGAAAGAGTAATAAGATTCAAAATGTACAATAGATATTGTAATAAGGAAAGGGAAACAAAATGCTCAAAATTAAAGAACAGCTGGGGTAGGGGAAAGGAGAAATGGAAGAAAGATTGTATGTTTGTAGATACACACATATAACTGTATGCATGTATAAGTATGCAAGATAGATAACTATACTACTAATTCTTTTAGTTCATCAGAAAGAATAGTTTATGTTATCATTGTTTGTCTGATCATTTTTTTTGCCTAGATTTCATAACTTGAACAACTACTTCTAAGATAACAATATGTAATATATTGACTAGTGTTTATTTCTTACTTTTTGAAATTCTGTATTACTTCTACCAATTTTTGTTTTGTTTAAAAAAAAAAAAGAACTGTGTTATTTCTTACAACTACTGTACAAGCATTGCAGAAAGTTTAACTAAAAAAATAACAGCCAGGAGTGGTGGCACACACTTGCAGTCCCACATTCAGGAGGCTGAGGTGGGAAGCTTTCTTGAGTCTAAGAGTCTGAGCCTGGCCTAGACAACATAATGAGATCCCCATTTTAAAAACAAATAATCTGGGTGTAGGGCACAGGCCTATAATCCTAGAACTCTAGGAAGAAAAGGCTAGAGGATCAAAAATCCTACCCCAGCCTGGGCAACTTAGTGAGACTTTGTCTCAGAATAAAAAATAGAAAGGACTGGAAATACAGCTCTATCTGAACACCCTTGGTTCAATCCCTGGTACTGCAAAACAAAACACAACGAATACACAGAGAGTAAAAAAATAAGAACTGCTCTCAGCAATTACACGTGGCAGTAGTACTAATATTATTATCCTGAGTTTCTATAATATGGGATAAAGTAAATGAGTAACTGGAAGATATTCTAATTTTATACCGTGTTTTGTTAAAAGGAGTAAGAAGACTGATGCAATATAGATGTGAAGTAAAAAAACAACATATACCTTGCAATCCTGAATAAACATTAGCTACATTTGCTTTAGCTCGGTACAGGGCCTAGAAAAAAGGGTCAATGCAATAGTGATGAGCGATTCTTGCACTCCCACTGTGGTCTTGAATACCAATCCCCACTGCAGGAAACCAGGTTTCTTGGACAAGTAGCTAACTGCAGGTCTGGAGGCAAGATACGCACTAGATGAACCTGCCTGGAACATATTATCCAGATAGGGAGGAAGCTTCCAACAGTCACTAGGGGTGTGTCAGAAGATGCTAAACCCAACCTAAAAGACTTCCACCAGTCAAAAGGTGGGACATTTTTAGCCTGGAGTGGTGGTGCACATCTATAATCCCAGTGTGTGGGAGGAGAAGGCAGAAGGATCAGTGCAAGTTTGAGGCCAGCCGGAGCCATTTAATGAGTCTGAGGTCAGTCTGAACTACATGGCAAGACTGCCTCAAAAAACCAAAAATAAAAACCAAGATGGATTTGTTGATGCATAGTATTGAGGTGGAAAATGAAAGATTTTACTAAGACCTTCAATGGTGAGGGTGTATAGTGAGAATTGTCCTCTGAACCCTAACCAAAGTTATTCCATCTTACAACCCCATCTGTCGACCATCTAGCTGTGCAGTGAGCCCCAGCCCCTAACCCCACCCCAGCTGCCTGCCCAAGCTGTCACAGACTACAGAGTAATGAGGTCATCCAGCATTGTGGCTGGACAGTGCTTAGTAAGATAGGTGGGCAGTGGAGTACACTCTTTTCCCAAGAACGCTTCTTGCTTTTAATCTTACTTTTGTTTTAATTAGTACTCTACAAACCTAGCAGCCTAAGGAAGATCACTTTGAATTTGAGGCCAGCCTGGTCTACACAGGGAGACCCTGTCTCAAAATCAAAAACAAAATGAACAAAACCTTAAAAACAAAAACAACTCCCCCAAACCAGTAGCCTAGCACAGAAGGGATGGGGACTTTGCAGAGCTGCAGCCTGCAAGCTGTCCAGTGCTCCCTAAGTAAGCCCCAGTAAATGCATTTACTCGCCATGCTGGACTTGTCTAAGCTGGTCTTTGGTCTGCTGGTTCCCTCTCAGTTCTGAGGCAGACATTTCTTTTCTGTCGTTCCAGGACATGAGAGCAATCCAGAATGTTCTTGGAGAGTCTCAGTTTTTTCTTTTAATGGCTTTTTGTGTTGAGCCATGCTTAGAAAGATTCACTCAGTTATAAAATATAGTTAAAGAGCATGAGAAAAACTCAAGCATTTTCCTATATGAACTGTACCAATAGGTAAAAAGAAATACATATATACAGAAGTCCATGTACACATATAAACTTTACTTATATATAAAAATATAATTTTGCAGTGCTAGGGATCAAACCCAAGGTCTCACCGATGCTGGGCAAATGCTGTACTACTAAACCACATCCCCATCCATAGAATTTTTTTAATGCAAGCATTCCAAATAACAGATGAAAAAGAACATTTCCAAGAAAAATATCACGAGACCTCTGTACCCAACAGATTCTATTAATGCCAGAAACTTGGTAAAATAACACTGAGCCTATCTTGCAGTCTGACACATTCTTTCACCTATTCAGGATGCCATACATCGTAAAAATCATCACTCTCAACACCAAGAAAACTGCAACCAGTTCAGAATGCAACGTTGAAGTGCCATCAATTGAAGATATATATCAACTTGAGATGCTGTGACAAAAGGAGGCCTTGACCCCATCAAGAACATCACTATGTATCCTGATAGTCTTTGAGACAGGGTCTCACTGTGTAGTTCAGGCTGGCCTTGAGCTCACTCTGTAGCCCAGGCTGCCCTCAAACTTACAGTGGTCCTCCTGCCTCAGCCTCCTATATGTTGGGATTATGAGTGTGAGTCACTACACCTGGCTTAACAGCCTTATTTTTAATGCTTCTCACTCTTCAGAATCAGAGGCCAATGTTATCATCCAAACTGCAGTGGTAAATTTTATAGTAAAATGGCACATTATAATAATCAAGTGCACAGTCCTCAAAAATATTAAATAGAAGGATTAAGACAAAACTCATTTACCCTGACAAGACTGAAGATCACAACCTTGCATGGGATATTATCTCCTGGCACTAGGTTTGTTTTGACCGGTGTCTCCCAGGCCTGCCACGTCCTCCTGCTGCCCATCTTCACTTTCAGGCCTCAGTGGATCCTCTACAAGAGCAGTCAGAGAGCAAGGACCAGAAGGCCAGGTTCCATTGCCAGAGAACTGTGAACTGCTCACATTCCGCGCAAGGCGGTCCACGTGTACCTTAATCACGACTCTTTCCAAGGTGTTTTTTCTTTACTGAATATTTCAGTTTGCTGAGTACTGAGCAACTCGATTCCAATTATAAGGCCAAGGGCAAAAGAGTATCGTGGCGAGATAAAAGGCCTTGAGGGGGAGAAGACAGTGAAGTGTCTTAGTGGTATCACAATACCAGCACACACGGCTGCATTTTATGAGGCAAAAAAAAATCAAACAGTATGGAGTCACAACACCCAGATAAAGCAGCACAAGTACATCACTTGCAAATAATCTAAGATTCTATGCTGAGATCAGCAAACTATAGCTCACAGGTCAAATGTGTAGGACTTATGTAACACTGACTTTATAAGTTTTTTTTTAAAGTTTAAATATTTAAAAGACAAATCAAAAGAATACTGTGTGCCATGCAAAAATTATATGAAATTCAAATGTTTCTCTTGATACAGTTTTACTGGAACACAGACACCTACTCATTGGCATATCATTAAGAAGGGCTTTCGTTCTACAAAAGAGTTGAGCAAGAGACAGTACAGCCTACCAAGTCTAAAACATTTACTGTTTCCGGTCCCTTACTGACAGTTTGCCAATCTGTCTCACTGCACAGGGTTAGCAAGCTCTCTGCTAACGTTTTCATGCACAGAAGATAAAATATGGACATGTCACTACAAAACCTTGACACCACGGGCAAAGCTGGTGTGCCATTCATGTGCCAACGTACCCACGAGGAATCGAGATGGACCGCATGCTGCTTTCCATCTGCTGTTTCTCTCTTCAGGTTCCCTACTTGGTACGTGCATGCCGGAGAGGAAAAACAACCATTAGTCACCATGCTAGATTTAAAAGCGTTTAATGACATAGCATATATTTAACAGGGCAAAAGTTGAGAGGTACAGGTCGTACGACGGAGCACCAGGCCTGAGCGACCACTTCCTGTTCAGGCCCAGCCTCCGGAGTTCATTCCTATCAATGCCATTTTGATTGTGCAGTAAGATGAGAATTTGTCATTACAATAGTTACAGTGACAGAGAAATGCACACTATGTATCAAATAGCAAGGTAATGAAGCAAATTATAACACAGTGTGGCAACGCACAAGCAAGTAACCATTAGAGTAACATTACTTTGTCCAGTAAATGCTTCAGTTCCACTTGTACACTTACCAATGATTTAAAGGGTTTATTATACATCTAATTTTATTATACTTTGTACTAGAATTATCTCAAACATACAATATAATGTATTTCAGCAAAAAAAAAAAAAAAAATCGAAATTACAGATTATTTAAAACAGTATCAGTTTTCTATTCCTTCTTGTATACCAACATTCTTAACTGTAGTTGTAGTTGATGCAGAAAAGCTGCATGTCGTGTGTTAGTAAGTGATGTCAGGTACAAATGGTTTGGTCTGTAGATTTAACATAAAGCCGCACTATGGCTGCAGCAAGATCATAATACACGATCTGTTTAATAATGGTTAGACCCACCATGGGCACTTTTAATAGTCAAGACTCAGGGTAATCACCAGAGGTCAATGGAAAAGAATGGTGTCAGGAAGTTGGTACGTTTTGTCTCTGGTGAACACAGGAAATATTGTATAAGCACCGCTGCCTTTCAAACCAACAGCACTAGAGGCGGTTATTTCCAACACAGCCTCACAAAATTGAGGAACAGTTTAAATACTGAGATCTAATCTATATAGTTTCATTTAAAAAATCTGGCCTTCCCTCTGCACCTCAAACTTTTGTAACTTGGAGATAAAGTGGTTAGGTGTATTTCCCCCACCCCCAAAAATGCTTTATAAATTAAAAAACAGAAAATCAACCACGTTGAGGAACATTAGGCACAGAGAGTAATGTGTTGGTTCTGAGCTTGCATGCTGGAATTTCACTGAAAAGGTAAGAGAAGGGCAGGAAGTGATGAAAAAAGTTCACTTCTTTTTGCCAAACAGGCTGAACCGCTTTTCTTTGTCTTTCTCTTTGTCCTTCTCCCGCTTGCCAGGACTGGATTCGCTGGTGATGGTGACGACGCTGGTGGGTAGGGTCTGCGCCCGGCTGGATGCGGGTGTGCTCTGGGTGCTGGCGGACACGTCGTGTTTGTCAGAGGAGATGGCAGAGGAGATGGCCTGGATCCACGTGTTCATTTCCTCCTGGACAAAGAAGGGAACACAGAGGAGACTCAGCTAAGAGGGGGGCGTGAGGAGTCCTGGCTGCACCAGGATGACTATCCAGTCACTTCTGCTGCTCAGTACACCTCTGCTTTCTCTGCACACGGAGTGAACATGGCTCAGCGCCTTAGGAGAATTCAGTGTTACAATATTCAAAGGTCATCACTCCAGTGTGTGGTCCTACAGGAGCAAGAGCTGGATGATCGGCTCTCAGCTTGAGGGGGTGGCAGGTCTCACCACATGCAAGGTGCTTTTTCTTCCTTTTTAAAAGACATCTCTCTTGACAGAAGAAGCTTTTTCAAACTTAAAGAGTTACTATGCTGTTTTTTCATCAACTAACCTTCTCTTTCCTCAACATGGGATACTGAAATAGCTGGTTAAAGTGAGCAGGGTATAGCAAGAATCCACACTCAGTGCTGGGACTGCTTCACTGCCTCACCCGCTGGCAGGAGTGGACAAGGCTTTCCTGTCCTGACTCCAGTGAACCGTGGCTAGCTCTCCTCTCTGTGATGGAGAGTGGGATGTTGTTCATGGCCTTCTAGAGACATAAAGAGAACCAAACAACTCCCAGTGTAGGTGATGTGGAGACCAGACGAGAGACATTACCACTGCTCTTTAATCATATGAATCACAATATGAATGAAGTCTATCAACCATAAACACACAGACACTCCTAAGTACTTAAGAGAAATGAAACTTGGCAACTTACATCATCTTTGGCTTGGAAGAGGTACTCGTTGCCATCATTTAGTCTGCAATTTCAGGAACAAAGTAAGTCACAATTTAACTTCAGAAAAATAAACATTCCCCAACTCCCATATCCTATGTAGAATATGAGCAGGTAATAAGGTTTACATACGAAACACAAACCACAGCTCTGTGTGTGTCACCAACCGCGCCTGCAGACCTGCAGTGGCTCAGCACAGCCCCTTGGACATCAGAAATCATGGTCATCAACGGGTCCAGCCCAATATACATAGCTTGGTGTTTCAACCACTGGAGCAATCAGAAAAGTCCCAAACATAACCGCATTTGGATATGTTTTGGCAAAGATCACTTGAGAGTCCTGATCATTGGGCCAAATTGAATCCACAGAAAACTTCAAAAATGGTGAGTCTTTTGGAAATTTTGTTACTAAGTTTATATCTCCTATATTTGCAAATTCCAGGGACTCTGAGTAAACATCAAAAAAAGTTTCCTAGATTTTGCTTCTTATATGTGTCTCATAATGAAAGAAACCACACTCGGGAGGGGTGTCGGTATAATATTAAGTGGTGCCTGGGCTCAAAAAGGTCCAGCCATTTACTCTAATGCAGCCGCGAGGAAGGCGTTGCTGGTAGAGCGGGGAGACTGCCCTCTGCCAATGTCCTTACTCTCCAATGCTGCATTAGGAAGCAGATAAAGGAAAGCAGCCCAGGGACCTAACTGTCTGTTTCCTGTGTGACAAAACATGAAGCATCCTAAGGCTCAGAGAGACTGTTCACGCTGCTCACCACGGAAGCATCATAATTTATACCACTGCAAACTCTCCCCCACTTCGTAGTCCTTGGTCTAATCCAACTGACGTGAAACACACATGACTAAGACAAAGCTTCTCACATCCCAAAGCAATAAAGCGAACCAGTAGGAAGCTAAGTAACTAATCACTAGAATGGTTATTATTTACATTTTCAAAAGCTAAGTTTGTTTGCTCATTTCCAAATACAGGAACTCATAAGCATGGATGTCTTCTGTGGGCAGGTATGTGAGTCTGACAGGGAGGAGACGTTTGGAGCCATCTGACTCCAGGCGGGAATCAGGGGGAACAGGGCTGCACGTCCCACCCCAGTGTTTCCTGTTTGTCTCCATTCACCTCCAGGATGACTCACTCGACCCAAATGCAGATAACTCACAAGCGAGTAACAGGAACTCCTGGGTTTGGATTAGCTGAAAAGATGAGGAAACTAGGTTTTTGTTTTCTTTAAAGTGGGACATGAATAGTCCACCTGAACCTAGGGAGCAGCAAGTTCCAAACTGTAGAAATGAAAGCTCCTTTTCCCTTCATACTCAGCCCCAGGGAAGCTGGTAGCGGGCCACAGTCCCCAAAGAATTCAGTGATCTTCTCGGAGACATGTGCCAAACTGGCTTGTCACTTACTGCAGGTTTAAAATGGCAGAAGACCAGACCAATAAAGCGCAATATTGGGGTAAGAAAATCCCTAGAATAAAAATAAACACACTCCTACTTTTGGGCAACCACGAAGCACCACATCTCTCACCTTAGTTTGAACACGTGTTTCTTCTTCTTGTAATCCAGAGCCACTTCACAGACAGCTTCTTTCAAACTCACAGGGACCTCACTGTGGTAGGGGATTCCAGAAGCAGCAGTCTTGGCATCTTTATAGAAACCCATTTCTTGGTTATTTATGACACAATAAACATTGTGCCAAGACCTGAGAACAGTAGAAAAAGAAATGTCAAGACTCAAGAATTTGACACAAAAATGATATTCACAAAACATACTGTCACCCCTTATTAGAAGCTCTTCATAAATTCTGCTGCTAGTGGTACAAAGTTCCTCCAGAGTTTATCAGGACACAGCACATTATTACAATGGTAGTCTTTCGAGGGTTGCGTTCCTACTTGGGGACACATTCTTCTATTAAATGAAGGTACTCTTTAGCTCTTAAGATTTTTGCTAGTGTTTAGGACTCTGCTATGATGGGTACAAGCTGAGTTCCTTAATTTAAAACATACCTATTGCCAAGCAAAAGCTCCTTGCCTCGTGTCATTCTTTACATGTCTCACTCTTCGTGTAGGAGAATCAGACTAAGGTGGCCTTTCTCCCATGATATGATCAACTGTCACATAGTTAAGTGGGGGTACTGTGAAATCGTTTCACTTAAGGAAGCCCCCTCAGCCTCAATCTAGTGAACTCCTCCTCGAGATGAACTATGAAGGTCTCTTCTTGCTATTCCTACCCACAACTAACTTCCTTTTCTCAGTGAATAAACAGCACTCTACCCACGATTTCCAATGTCAGTCCTAAGAATGCAAAGCCCCGGGTCCTACCCACAGGAGCACATGCCCTCCAGACTCCAGTGCAGCCCCCTGCCTTTGGGGTGGGCTGACCTTCCATTGCTCTGCTTCCACCTGTGCTGCTCTTACCTGCTTGAGGCTTTCTTATTGTGGGCCTCCCATTCATGCTTCCTGTTCAGGAAGCCTTCCATCTGGGCTGCAGGTGTCTCCTGGGTTCTGGCCGGCAGGGTAGCAGCACTCTGGGCCGGGAGGCCAGTCTTAGCTTTTCGGTCAGAGGTGGGGGAGGGGATGGGGCTGGACTCTTTTGAGCTTGTCCTCTGCTCTGCAGCACCGTTGACCATTTCGCTTGTGTCCACTGTTTCTGCCATCTAGGGACAGCAGAGAGGCCATTCAGCCAACCCCGTGAGCCATAGGAGTGACCACATACGCTCTAGCTGACTCGCACAGTGGCTGTGTATAAATGCCTGGCACAGATCGAGGCAGTACAGTAAAACCATTGCACACCCCGCAAAGCCAGCTGGACACCAAGGACATTAGAAGGTGGGAATGGATTAATGCCCGCCCACTTACGGGGAAATGAGAAAAGCGAAATGCCATTATGAGTTTTACTGCACTCTACTCCTCTGATCAATACACATTTTTTTTAGAATGTAGTTTAGATCATCTCCTCTTACCGTTACTTTAAGACAAAAAGACAACAGTAACAGTCACACATATTAAATATGAGAGAGAGTGGACGTTATACAGCAGCCACCTTACAACCAAGGATGCCACCAGAAAGGCTGGAAGTTTAAGCGAAAGGGCATTCACAAACACATGGATAGACAACTCTTATCAGAACTACACAGCATTCCCCCAAATAAGACAAGGAAAGACATTCAGTTTCTGAAAATGCTGTCTTGTTCTCCTCCCCCTCCCCTCAACATATCTCATAAAACATGCAGAAATTAGGACGACAATCATGCATTTCACATCTACCATCCCAGTTAGACTTTGGAACTTAGGAGCTGGAAGGAAATGAAGCAAGTC
This sequence comes from Dasyprocta punctata, assembly GCA_004363535.1. Lineage (NCBI taxonomy): Eukaryota > Metazoa > Chordata > Mammalia > Rodentia > Dasyproctidae > Dasyprocta > Dasyprocta punctata. Next base: position 48,681 of record RJWM01005829.1, on the reverse strand, counting down.
AACAAACATCAATTTAACCACATCTGCCGAAGTTGTATCGTGAGTGGGTTGTAGTTTGTGTTAAAAGGAGCTGGTAAAGCCAATCACAGTCACTCAACACCACACAGCTATTTACCCCCAAACAAAGACAGAACCAGGGCCTTCCCCATCACGGGTTGGTTGATCACGGTGCCTTGCTGCACTGAGACGAGAAAGCCCAGAGAAAGCCAGGCTTCCAGCGGCTCTGACCCTTCAGGCTGGAGACGTCTTCGGGAGCGTTTCTTCCCAAGCTCAATTAAATTGTAACCCTCACGGCTTTTCGGCTTTGGAAATGTAGTAGGGTCTTGATTCATTATCGAGTTCAGCCTGTGTACCATCAGCTGTGTACCATTAACTGTAGCAACCCCCGGTTGCTACACCCAGGGTGTGGGATTAGCGAGTTACTAAAGCTGGGTGTGGCTGACGCTTTAGTGGATTACAGACAACCTGCACCCCTCATACGCGGACAAACATAGAGGTGTCAATGGCACGCTCATTAGCTACGTCCCCATCACTGCTACCCAGAATCAAACTGACATCAGTTAGCAGCAACAACCTTGGTAGGATGAGCTATGTAGATGGCCACCACTATGTGAATGCTCACATCTGTCAACGCTCGGGAACTGGATCTCTCACTCAGGTCTTACTAAATGGCGAGGCCAATGTTTCATTTTCAACAAAACTGGTTCTTCTGGGAAAGGATGAAGAATCACAAATTTATGTGATGTTTGCCATAACATGGAGTTTAGGGTTTGACTAGAGGCTAAGAGATTTAAAGGCGTTTTTGCTTGTGATCTTTTACTTTCATAACAATGTAGAAAATATGTTACTAGAACAGAAAGACATGGATGTGTACACGATTAACCTGGCTTTGTGACAGCCTGTCGACACATGCTTATGAACAACGGACGGGCTGTTTAAACTTTGTCACCTTCTCACTCGCTTGCTTGCTTACTTACTTGCTTTCTTTCTTTTTTTGCAGTGTTGGAGACTGAACCCAGGGTTTCACACATGCTAAGTTTATTTTCACTCCTTCTTCCCCACCCCCAAAGGGGTTTTGCTATGTAGCCCTAATGTCCTGCTTCAGCCTCCAGAGTGGCTGGGATTACAGGTGTGCACCACTGTACCTGGCTTCTCTTTTCACTTCTAAGGGAGAGTTGCAGGAGGGGAAATAAGCAAAAAACAAAACCTGAGTCAAAAAGACGTGAGTGGATTTTAAAGTAGACACATCTCTTCTATTGTGAGATTTCTGAAAACCTGGACAAGTGGGAATATAAGTTTGGTGTGGAAGGCCTGAGCCAGGTGTGAGTTAAGAGAGACATGGGGTTAGTATGTACAGAAATCAGGTTAAAAAAAAATTTAGTGCTGCAGGTTTGACTTTAAAACTGCTAGTGACAGTCATGACCCGATAGATCTGAAAAAATCTACAATTTATCATACTTGGTCAGACTTCAAGGTAGGTGAAGGCCGGGGAAGTCTTCTGAGGTAAATTCTGCAGCAAAAATTTTTTCTTTAGAGTTAAGAAGGAAAGAGAAACCCAAACCAGTATGCAGAGGTAATTAATGTTTATGCAAATGAATCACTAACCAAAAAAACAAGGAAAATAAAAGGAACAAAATGAATTTTAATGGACCTGTGCTTTAAGCATGCCAACAGACAACACACCACTAGAGACAAACATCAAAAGCAAATCACAGTGCTATGATCAAACAATGAGTACATGTGAATATACCCCTCCCACCCCACCCCTACCCCGTGTTGCTTCTTTTTAGCAATTAGTCCAGAGTGCTTTAGTGGCCAGGCACATCTGAGATACGTAAATCAGGAAGTGAACATGAATGCAACATGACAACTAGTAGCACGGGAAACACCTGATTTGGTTTCCAAAGTGCACGAAGCAACACTATTTTCAAGTTCATTAACTTGAGTCTCTGCATTATCACTCAAAAGAATAAAATGGCTTTTTTTTCCTTCCAATACAATCTAATTGTTAATTAAAAATCTGGCAAGCTACAATTTGAAAGTCTAGATAAAAATAGGCATGAGAGCAAATGTTAAAAGTATCATAGCACTCCTTTCTCATGTGCCTATTTTTTTTGGTCTTCTGAATACAAAAAGCATTAAAATTGGATATTAGTCCTGATGGTATAAAATTTAAACACACACACAAATATATATATATATATGGAAACATCACATATATACATATAGATCAATGACACATGTAATAAAATTTGGGGCCAGAAACACACATTAGGGTTCCCTAATGATCAAAGAAGTTTTTCTCACCTCGAAAATGAATTTTGGTATATTTTAAGGCAGAGACCCAATAATGGTGCACACTACCCCAGAACATAAGAAGCTTGGCATCTATCTATATACCCATCTACAGTCACAAGTAGATAGATATGTACATAGAGATAAGGAAAAACAAACAAGATGCTACATGATGTTATCCTGACAAAAGAAAAAAAAAGACATGCATCATGAAATGAAGACAAATGAGACTTAACTCATGGAGAACATATATCAAAACAGGTTTCTGATTCCACTAAGACATCTAAATATGGCAAATGAGCAAGTGAATGTCTCACAAGGCTTTGATGTGCTATGGATTTTGTTTTGATCGGTACCAGGAAATCACTTCTTTCATTATTCCTAAGGAAAAGGATTTCTGTTAAAACATTTTCAATCCCCCTTAGTGGCATGTTACATGCCATCCTACAAGACTCCTTATTAAACAACTCGACAAAAAGTCTTGAAAAATTAATGAATCAGGAGATTCATTTGACATGTGGAACAGTTTTGTCTACAGAGACACAAGCGACCTCTGCAGCCAGGAGGCATGTAAGTGCTCCCAGGCATGGTCCACCAAGTTCAAGTAATCAGGATGAACCAAAATGGCTTTTGCTCCATTTATTTCAGAAATTAAAACAGTTTGACACCCCAAAGTCAATGACTGAATGGAGAGGCCTGGAAGTCTGGCAGGCAGGCTTCTAAAACACGCTGAGAACTGCTGTCATCTGCCATGTCCTAAGTCCTGGCAGTGCTGGTCCTGACCAGAACGGAGGCTGCAGCAGCAGCAGTCAGCAGGCAACTTACTCTCACAAGGCAGCCGCAACATCTGCTGCGAGAAGACCTGCTGCTCTCAGTTCAGGACTTGGCAGAATAAGGTAAGAAAGGGACTGGTTTACAAAAAGTAGTAAGTGACCCAAAGGTCTTAAAATGTTTGCGATTCTATACCTAAAATTAACCTCTTTTTGTTTTGTCATCTTCTATGAATGAATGCACATTTCATGGAATGTTCAGCTGACTTAGGGTTTAATCTTAGTATTGAATGTCTCTTTTCTTCTATACCAGTCTTCCTAGTTACTAGCAAACTACTGCAGGTTAATAATATCTATAAATAACACAGTACCTATAGCATGATACTGTGCCCTGTTAGTATAACTGGATGTGCCATACCTGTTAGATTCTAGTTTTCTTCTGCATTATGCTGTAATCTCATCTAATTTCACTTACTCAAGTAAGAGTTTCGCTGTAAAATCTTAAGAAAGTAAAAATGCTCACAATGAAAAAAAAAAAACAAGTATGCTGCTTTAAGGCAATGAGCATCTATCAGTTAAGAGACTCAAAAAAAAAAAGACAAAAACAAAACATGAATTAAATGCAAACAAATATGAAACCAAGGAAGGGTATGAATTATGTAAAATTTTTAACATTTTTGGTGACGTGGAAGCCAGAGTCAAAACCAACAGAGTTTGGAAAGAATGCCTCTTGACAAATGGTAGTGAACTTCACAGTCCAGACCATGGCTGGTCACTGGCTGTCCGTCTGCTATTAAAGTTTTTGTAGTTTTGGTAGGTTTGAGAGCGGTAACTAACCCGTGGAGATCCTTGTTCAGCTGGCAAACCATTCTGGGAAACTTGCTCTCCTTTTGAAGTATCCCTGTTAGGTGAGGAGAAAAAACAAAAAGGACAGAACAGGGAAGGAGGAGGAAGGGAAGAGAAAAACATAAGCAATCCGTTTTCTCATGATGTAATCTTTTATTTTTCCTTTTTTTTTTTGTGGTTTTTTGAGACAGGGTCTCACTATGCAGTTTGGCCTTGCCTTGAGCTCACTTTGTAGCCCAGGCTAATCTCAAACTTGCAACGATCCTCCTACCTCAGCCTCCCGAGTGGTGGGATTATAGGTGTGAGGCACCACGCCTGGCTCACAATGTATTCTTTTTAAAAGCCTGGAACTTGAAGGGCTTCTAAGACTCCAGATAGGCTAAAGGAATACCCCAGCTCCCACCCTCAGCAAACAAAGGTGGCATTAGAGCTTTTCATGGAGCTTGCACAACAAAGGAATTAGCATTTGCAACCAGAGAACGATTTCTGCCCTTTGTGTAAAGTCCTCCAGAATTTTCAGAGCATCACCCAAAACCACTGGTTTGAAATCCAGGTGGTTAATTCCAACCACTGACTGATACGGAAATTGTGAGCATGTGTGTATGCACATGTGTGCGCTACCTGCATGCACAGGTGTTCATGCGGTAGAAAGGACGCTGTGTACACTACACTCCTGCTACTTACGTACCTATGTAATTGTGGATTAGTCAGTGTCCTCAGATGTTACTCAGGGGTGACTGTATGGACTCCTGGCAGTCCCATGACATAACAGGCATGTGGAGAGGCCTTGCAAGGCAAGGCTCTGAGAAAATGCTCCACAAAGTGCACTTGCCATCCCAGCTGAGATCCAGGCTCCTACACTGCCCACGACTCACCACTGCTGCTGGGACTCTGTTTCCTCTGAAACCTTCGTGCTTGGCTCAGGAGAAGGCGGTTGCCTCTTCCTCTCCTCTTCCTCTTGCTGTCTGCGCACTTCCAGTAACTCCAACTGAGAGAAAACATGGCGACATTCAGGAGAGGCCCAGACTCTGCTGCTTTTACAGAAAGTCAGGGAACCAAGAAGGCCTTCTATCTAGTTTTCTGTACTGACATACACTGGACAACCTAAAGACAGTTCTAACAGACTGAGAAAAAGGGCAATCAGTTCATAGGAACTGCAGCTACAATCTAAAACTGCAGGGATCAGACAAGTCTACCCTGAACTGGCAAAATACCTGCAAAGTTGTTTGTGTGCACCCTGGGAGCATGGATTTAACTTCTAAATTAACTATGCAAATCTCAACTTCGCTGAGGAGGAAAAAGAGCTGGGCCCGGGGAGGAGGGGTTTAGGGGTACGGTATCTAGGTTGGATTTTCCATAAAAGCTCAGATAAATTTTGAATCCCATTAACTAAGAATGATCAAGGAATGCACATACTGATTTCCCAAAATGAACCTTATCATTCTGTAATACTAACATGGTCTAATAAAAAAAGGAAAAGCAAACAAGACAACAAAATACAACCCCAAAATTCAGACAAACACAAAGAACTTTTAAAGAAGTCACTGTGGTATGATTCCGTGTTTAGCTCGCACTCCAAAAATACAAAAAGTCATTAACTGGTCTACATGAAATATAAATAACCTAGTTCACGAGTAAAATGCACACAAGTACAAAGGTATGTGTTAAACCCCCAGAACCATAGAACAGGAAAGAAAAACATCATGTTTACACATTGCAAAGAATCCATTTTCCACCAGGAGTGCAACTATCTGGAGAAAAGAAAACAACAGTACACAAGCCCTCTTCTAAATTCTTTATACTAGCAGAAGATTATGATCAGGAATAGGGTGGGTTAACAGTAGCCTAAGATTAAAATACTACTTGATATGGATTCTAATCCTGAAATTCTTAAGGCAAATTTAAAGCCATGTCCTCTGTAGACCAAAGATTCTATGCGATACAGGAGAAGAGGCAAATGAAAAGAGAAAAACATCACCAATAAATTCCCAAGCAAGAGGCCACTAACAGTGATCCTAAATCTAGGTGCCTAGGGGATGACTGATAAAACATGGCCCTGAACCCCTCCATACATCCTGCTCCAAGAGTCAGTTTCAAGACGATCCTCACAAACTGGCCAAGTACCCCAGCACCAGCGGCTACTTACTGTTGTCAGCCTTTCTAGGGCAGAGAATCTCTCATCCCAGGTTGCTGCAGACTTCTCAAATGCCTCGTGGCGCTTGATGAGCTTCTCCACCTCGTCCACACTTTGGCCAATTTCCCGGCTGGATAGGTATGGCTCCTGTCCAAGCAGCCAGGCCTCAGCCACGCTGGCATCCCTTGAGAACTGATGGACCTCCAAAACTGCACAGGGCACCAAGAATGAGTGAGTGCGGGGCTGTAGGGCCACCTGGTACTGCTGCCCTCTGGTGGCAGCTATACGCGCAAGAAGTTTACAATCTATTTGAGGGTCTCGGTGGCGTCCAACCTAAATGCAACATGAACTACACATGCAATTTTATCTCTTCCAGCACTGATGTTAGGAAGAATAAAAACAGATGAGACTGATGTTTAATGAGATGTTTAACACAAAACTGGGACCCAAAACAGTGTTAAAAGAATGGTTAATAATGCTTGAATTGGGCTACTTTTGGTGTTCATTCCTATTATAAGCTGCTACCTCCCACCACCATAATACATCGCTTTTAGAATAAGGATAAATAATATAGTTTACCTCACAGGATCATTAGAAGCAGTAAACACAGGAATACATTTAAAAATCCTTAGAACAATGCCTAATTCACTGTAATACTTCAGCAGATTTTAGCCTTTTTTTGTTATCAACCTTCCATTAAGATCACCAAATAAAAGACTGAGGTCAACTTCCAACCTTCTTGATTCTGAAACAAAAATTCTACTTAAAAATGATGAGCTTCTCTCTGTACTCTCCCAGAAGGATGCTGAAAAGTCATCTCCATGTTCTCCTGAAGAACACCCAAATCCTACTCACAGCCCTGAGACCAATCATGAGGGAAAAATAATGACTATGCCACAGGCCACTTCTGTACATAGTATCTGGCATGAAATAGGTCACTAAGAAAGAAGCACCCACAGATCCAAGTCATTAAATGGTAAGGTCGGTGAGACAGGAAAACAAACTTTCATGCTTTCTGTAAACACCTAAAAGAGCAAAAAGACAAATGAAGTTATGTCCTTACTCAGTCTTAACCATTCCCATCGGTCTTCCCACTTGTCAATCATTTCTTTTCTCTTTTCAGTCAACTGCAGTAACTTTTCCTTGATCTGCATGAAAAAAAATGAACACAGGGACATCTTAATAGAATGCACCACACACCCACTTTGTTTCCCCCCGAGGGGTCACACTTCACACAAAAAAACCTTTACTTTCTGCAGAGCACCACTAAGTTAGGAAGTACCTGCCCAGTCTGCCCTGGGAGAAGAGAGAAAGCCACTTTTTTGTGAGGAAATCAAGGACGCACTAGACTCAGGGGCTCCTTGCAGTGAACACAGTTACAACAGAGGGCTAGCATGAGAGGCAAAGCCCTGGCCTCTCTGAGAAGACATCCGTTTCCACCAAGGAAGTATACAGTGAATTTATCATTTATATCCTAACCAGAGTATGCACTCATTCAACTGAGAAAAAAATGACCCAGGGCAAAATGACAACAGAGAAGAGTGTCATCTAGAGAAGTACTAGAGGAGGTGAGACCATGTCTCAACCTGGGCCCCCCAAATTTGTCTTTTGTGCCATGGAGTTACTGGCTCTGAGCCTAGAGTCTTGTGTAATTGTCTCAGTCTTGGCAGACAGGAAAGAATCCAAGGCTATTTTGAAACATATCTAAGTATGGGTATTATGGGTGTGGAGATGATACGTAGTACATCTGAGAATATGTATAATATATATACAGTACTGTGCCATTTTATATGAGGGATTTAAGCATTTTCAGATTTTGGTACTCCTGGTGGTCCTGAGGACAATGAAGGACAAGTTTACATATTTCTCTGTGTCTGCATGTGCACACACACAGAACAAAGTCATTTTACACCTTAATACGAGGGCATCTGTCCCACGGCCCCCAAAGTAAAGCAGCATTCTACCTCCTCAGATGCGTAGTGTTTTCTTGCCAGCAGGGACTTTCCGAGTTCAATGCAGGTTGTGAAACTGTCATTACGAGCATCAATTTCAGCTTTGATACCTTGATGATTATTCATTAGCAGTTCTACAGATGATACATCCCTAAAATTAAACCAAAACATCTTTAGGAAATCAAGCTTTTCAAATAAATGTGTGGATTTCAAAACACATAATTGATTTGAAGGAAACTAGTGGCCTAATCGGCTTTTCAGGGTTGATTTCTACCCAAAGGTCAGTTTGGGTCACTGGGGCTGAAGCACGTTGACAGCATAACTTAGGACTAGTTCTAAAACCAGACATTCCTAGGAAGGCTCCTCTTATTTCTGCATGTTTGTTAGGTATGTGTAAGGAAACTGCTGGATTTTTGTTCAAATTTTTGCCTTCAAATACAATTCAGAAAGTCTCACTTTAAGATGGTACACAGGCAATAACAGCTACTCCAAACCATTAGCTGCTACAGGCTCAGAGCGGCAGTGTCTCTGTACTCAGACATAAAGAGATACACAAAGAAGCAACCACTTCATGAAACACACACTGGTTATTCTGGGAACTACTCATGGATCAAAACCTACTGACACTGGCCCAGGGAATACAGCTGCTTTTTAAATATAATGATAAAAAATATTTTTTCTATTGTGCAACAGTGTATTTCTCACTTATGGCATAGTCAGGAGTTGGCTGGGGTGATCTGGAGGTTATATATGTATCCGATTGTTCATCTGTTAACTTCTCTTCACTACTTTGGGTGAAACAAAGTCAAATGGAATACAGAAAATAAATATTAAATGATCACCCCTCCATTAAAACAGATGTTGAGGGTAAAGGGTGCCTTTGCTATTGTATATAAAGAGGAACAGAGTGGCTTTTAATCCAAAAAAAAAGACATACAGAAAAAGAACTCAGAACAGCCACCTCATTCCAAAGATAAGGTAGTAACCCCGTAAGTATATGGCTGCTTGAAGCACAGACACAGACATGAGCAGGAAGGTCTCAAGGAACACAGCAATTGTGAGTAGAAGGGGAGAACCCAGGAGGGCTGGCACCTCCAGGCCCCTTCTTGGCATTGCTGTGCAGGAGACACTTTAAGCAATGGAGGCTGCCTCCGAACAGAGTGAACCCAGAGCCTGGAGCACTACCTTGGCTTCTCCTGGGCTTCGATCTGCCGGATGACGTCCTCCATCCAGAGCATGAGGTCACGGACCATGCTGAAGAAGCGGAACTTGTCCCCTGTGTCCACCAGCCGTACCCTGCGGCCCTCACAGGCGTCTAGCAGGGATTTCCAGGCTTCCAGGACCTCGTTCTCTCGCTTCTGGATGTCGTCTGCCTTGTCGCCTGCATAAGCTGCCTGGAGGCGGGCTGCGTCCTCCTGCAGCTGCCTCACCTGCGAAGCCATGAGGAGTATGAGCCACGCCCCACCACTGCAGCCTGCTATTGCCACCCCCTTCCCTTCACCATCCCACTTAAAAACTACAGAGAACACTACATCCAAACAGAGCCTGTGCCCCTTGAAAGGGTTCAATTTCACTAGAGCTCCAAGTCACGGAAGCTCGAATTTTCCCACTGAACTACATTAGTAAGTTCTGAGCACATAATAAAGAGAACTTTATAGGAACAGATGAGCAAACGAGCTAAGGAACGGTCACCTGGAGGTAGGCCTTGGGATACAAAATGGTGTGAGTGTCTGGGCATGGTGGCACATGCCTGTGATCCTAGCACTCCAGGGGAGAGGGGGACAGGGAGCGGGAGGGGAGGGAGAATGCGTAAGTGCATTCTGCACTGGGGAACTGAAGCCGAGAGGTAAGTTAACTTGCAGTTATAGAGAGGGACGGACAGGAATTAAAAATTAAGCTAAAGTGGGAATAGTGGCCGTCAAGGTGGTCCCTCCGAAGAACAAACCCCAAAGTACCAAAGCACAGTGAAGCTGATACACTCAACTGAGTCTTTCCAGGCCAAAGCTGGGCTGTTCTTGTAAACAAAGACTTCTAGAACACAGTCATTCATTTCCCATGTCTGTGGCTGTTAAGACGGCAGAACTGAGTAGTTACACTATATCATACATACCACAAAATATTTACTATCTGGCCTTTAATATGTAACATTTGCCAATCCTCACACTAGTCAACACACTCTTATTAGACCAGAAAAAACCCTGACACTAGGACTGAACATTTTTAATAAAACTGGCCTCTTCTCTAGGACCATGAGATTTAGGGGAAAAATACAGTTTGTTTTTCAGCTAAAAGGCAAAAGATTAAACAAGATTCTGCAGAGATTAGAAAGGAAACTAGAAAATGATTACACTAGATTCGTACTGTTATACTGTTACTACTTTGTTAACATCTTTTAAACAAAATCATAGCGGTAGCCACTTTATACTGTGGAAAAAAAGACCAGGCATATTAAAATATAAGAATCCTCTCCTTTGGGATGGTTGATGAAAAGTAATAAGGCACTGCTGAAATTATCCTGGAAGGATACAACACAATACAAATGGTTGATGAAAAGTAATAAGGCACTGCTGAAATTATCCTGGAAGGATACAACAACACAATACAAACTCATACTCAGGCCTGTAACTTGCAAATGTTTTGCACATGTGGTTTACTTGTTTTAATCATGGGGATGTTTATCTAACAATGTTTAAAAATGTGGCAAACTTAGAATTGCAATGCGCTGAAAAGTCCTCCCGAACGGCGCATTATAACACTGAGTGTGCGTGTACATTTGGGTTTAATCTGAGCAATCCTTGAAGGCATATTTGGAGGAGCCAAGGAAGAGGGTTGCTCAGAGGTGCACAATGATGCTCCATGGAGAGGACCCCCCAGGCTACCACTGCCCCTGGGGAATTCCCCACCCACCTGAGTGCCCAGAGCCTGGATGTCATGCTCAAAGGTGGTGTGCATTCGCTGTAAGGTCTCCACAGTGTTTTGATCTCTCCCAAGCTCTTCAGGGAGCTTCTTGTGTTTGTCCTGGATGCGCCCAAAGATTTCCTTGGCATCATGGTAAAACTTATGCAGTTCATAGGAGGCAGCGAGAATCTGTGTTCTCGTGTCAATGAGCTCCAGGAGGTCAGCCCAGGCTTCGTTGAGGCCATCCTTCCACTCAGCTATGGTGGCTGCGTCTGAATGTCCAGAGTTAATGAGTTCATCTGCCATGTGATTGACTGTGTCCACACGCTCCTGCCCAATGTTCCCAGTGTCTCGAGCAAATTCCCGGAATCGTTCTTGCAACATCTGAAATGGGGATGGGCATAAAGAAATCAGTGAGACCACTGTGAACATTTTACTTTGTGATCTCTGAGCTCATGTCATTTGGACAGAAACTGCATCTAAGTAGGAGGTACTAAGTAATATGCATGATTTAAGAACAACAGATTTTAGTTCCAAAACCTCTAATCAGCTCTCCTTGCTCTTATAGCAGAGTAAAGCACAGCAGAGCAAAGCACTGCCTCCATCTCGACAGGGAAGTGTACACACAGAAAGGGTAGCCAACCTAAGACAAAGTCATCCAGTTTGAAAAAACATGCTGAGAGCAACGCATGACCTCTAATTTGAATCAAGGAATTTTATCTACTCAGAGATGAAGAATGAATACAAATGGCCCTCAACACCATACCTCACTACACAACCATTCATGCTCTGCCCAAAGTACTTGCCGTGACATGCTCATAGTCCTGCCCCAGTTCGTGGGACCCTGCGACCACCTCCCTCTCGGCGATCCACTGCTCCAGGTCATCCACCTCACGGTTAAGCTGGAACAACCTGTGCCTCTCGTCCAGCTTGCCTCTCCGCTCTTCAGCAAGGTCCTTCAGGCCAGCGTATAGCTTATCCACTTTGGACTGCCGCATGCTGATGCGCTCACTGAGAGGGAGCAGCGGGGGAAAGAAACTTTACATTTTGACTTTATTCAGGGGAAAAAAACAAATGAGGTGGAGATAACAAGAGTTTATTACATTACATTTCCTTAAGGAAGCTACTGATTTACCTATTTAGCCTGAAAAATGAAGCTATGAAATCTGTCCTCAATTTCACATAACTAAGAGCTAATACGTGAACTGAACACGGTAATTAAAGAAAAAAGGACCCTAACTCTCTGCATGCTGGTTCTGCCAATTAAGATTTCCTTCTCTGTTAAAACTTAGTGCAGGATTCTAGCTGCCAGAGAAATAAAGCAATCCTGTCTCGCACACACTGGACTCCACCCTCTGTGGGCTCTGTTTGCTCTCCCCTCCTCAGAGCGCAGGCTCCTTCCTGTTCATGTTTCATGGGTTTGGGGTGTGCTGCCAGGAGACTGAATTCTCCACCTTTCAATGTACCCCTAGAATGACAGTCTTGTAACAGGACAAGAGACAAGGACCAGCTGGTGCCTATCCCTGGAGACTAGTAGGGCTACCTTTTGGGACTATGATCGTGAACACTTTAAGAACTCGCACACCAACACAGACACCTAATCTCCCCTAACCCACCTTGGCTGAAAGCATATAGCCAATTCTGTTCCTTTCTAAGCTATGAAAGGAAGTTGCAGAGAAAGCTTGAAATGACTGCTCTTGAAGTTAACAGAAATGTACTATACAGTCAGGGATTACCACACAGTTACCTGTTCCCTAGACACCCAAGGTATTCTGCACACTTGATGTGTAAGGGTTAGGGAGGCAATAAATACTTATTCCTTCTTGGAGTCTTATACTTTATAGGTCCATGTATTCTTGTTTATTCCTCTTTAAGCTAGTAACTGTTCTCCCAAATGGGAGACTTACTCAACTCAGCATAAGTACTCTGATTCCTTGTATCTGTAAATCAACTGGTACCTTTGGTCTTTGTTTTGAGAGGTACAGTCTCTCTACATATGACAGACCAGCCTCGAACTTACTATGCCATCAAGTTGACCTCAAGCTTACAATCTTCCTGCCTCAGTCTCCCAAGCGCTGGGATTGTAAGTCTGTGTCACCATGCCTAGCTTCTAACTGGTACTTTTGACACAAAACACCAATAATCTTTCAACAGGGCCTTGGCCAACAGGAGATATTTACCCCACAAGAACAATTTTCAAATCTACTGTTTCATCCTTCCTGTTCACCATAAACTAGTGGGCATTTAAAAAACGCTTCCTAAAGATCCACTTACCATTAATTTTAAGACACTGCTGGTTTCTATTTTGGCTAAGTGATCTTCACTGAAAAATCCTCAGCCTGGTGTCATCCTTATGACATAGTACTCACCTCTCAGGATGGCTGTCAGCCACCAGGGCCCGACTAGTCTTGGAGAGCTGATGTACTGTCTCTGCATAGTCCTCTACAGCCTGCTCCAAAATCTGGTGTTTCTTCAACATGGAGACAGCACTCTGCTCATCCTAAAAAAGAGACGGGCTGTCATAACCAGAACCAGACCCTCTGGCCTGAGATAGCATCTTTAGGAGTGATAGGCTAACTACATAGCAGGGCAGGAGGAATGGTTATCAGAAAGAAAAACACCCGAAATGTGACAGTGACTATGAACACAGACAGGAGCATTCCGAGAACATCAACATGGACTAGGCTTCAGCAGATCTTCGTCAAAGTGCACATGGTGATGCAGAGCGACTACGGCCCCTGTGAGAGGCAGAGTAACGCTCAGGCAGATCGGGTGTATCCTGGCTGGCTGAACTCCAGTCTATCAGAGTATAGGTGCCAGCATTCTGAAATGTTTCTTTCAAATGGTCACAAAACTCATCTCATATGTTGTAAAGGTTACAAGCAATCCCATAAAGGACTCTAGCAAATTACTACTTGGAAAAAAAAAGCAACAGGAAGAGTCTTAATCACAGATGATGATTCAGGTAAGAAAATCTTTCTTGGGACAGGGTTTACTATGTAGTCCAGGCTGACCACAAACGCAGAGATCTTCCTGCCTCAGACTCCTGAATGCTGGGATTCAGGCATCTGCCATCATACCTAGCTCTATAAAAGAAAATCTTGTACCAAGGGAAATAGCAGCCAGAATTTAGAGATCTTGTGCACTGTCATGGCTCCTTAATGGCCAAAGGCAGCAGGTCAAATGTCTCACAGAACACAAGCTCAGTCTGAGTCTGAGGCTGTTCTGCAGCACGTTCTCACGAAGAGCAGGGACCCTCTCTCTCACCTTAGCCTTCTCCTCAGACATCATGTACAGCTCCTGCTCACTCATCCAGGCCTCTGCCTCAGCTGCATCAAAGTAGTACTGCTGGGCCTTGTGAGCCTCCTCAAGCCGCCTGTGGCGCTTTTCCGTCTCCTCGATTAGGAGGCCCCACAGCTGCTTCAGGTCGGTAAGCCTCTGTCGGATGGCCTCAGCGTTGAGGCTGCTGCTATCGGTGACGATGTTTTGGCTCCTCTCAAAGATGTCATCGATGCGAGGCTGGTGGCCCTGGATTTCTTTCTGGAGAGTCTGTGTTGGCACAGAAAACACACACAATGCCTTGCTAAATGGCCATGACCAGGTGCTAGATCAAGATGAAACTGCAAGCCTCGAAAGCTCTTTCACTTTCTCTGCTTGTGATTCAGAACAATTATCTATTAGGCTGAGCTAGTCAGAGCAGCAACACTTACCTGATTTTTCTTTATTAACAGCTGTACAGTCTGGAGATTGTGGCCATGATCAGTGGAAGTTGCCAAAGGCATCCTTTCGCCAACCCACAACTGGAAATAATTAAAAATAAGTAATCAGGACAGAACAGAACAATAAATACATGACAGAAACAAGAACAGCAAGAAATGGCAGGGGGCCAGTTTCAGAGAGAAAATATACCCAATCCCAGTTCAAAGGGCTTCAAGTTGACTTGCACCTTTCTTCTTAGAAAGAAGGCGAGAGCCTTCAAACTTCATTTCAACCTCTATCAGACACACTGTGAATCTTTGTGGCTTTTAAAAGCGCTCTAAGGGGCACTAAAACCTGGAGTTTCTTTAGGAAACCAGAGAACAATGGTGTTGCATCTTGTGGGGGAGGTAAAGATACCCTAAACGTGCCAGTGTGGGCTGCAAGAGCTCAGCTCACCAATGTGGTCCAAGGTGCGAATGGCAGAAGTGAAGACATGGGCTTGGGACAAGGCAAGGTTTATTGCAGAAAAGCTACTTGTGCTAATGGAGTCTACTCACAATCTCATCCTCCACATCCCTGTTGAACTGATGGATCTCTTTGGAGGCCAGCAGATTGTGCTTCCTTTCATTCAGGGGCTCCAGGAGCTCCATGAACTTGGTCTGCACCGTCAGACGCTTGCTGTCCACTTCGTCAGTGCTCTTCCCCTCCTGGCTCAGCGCCTGGGCTTGGCTCTGGAGTTCCTCTATCTCCTTCTTCCGTACCTCCATCTGATTCTCTAGCATCTGACAATGCAAGACAGAGCAACCGTCAGGTCAGAGCCAGAGAAGACATAGCAGTAATATGCAATGTTTAATGCACTGGGCAAAATGGAACGCTGAAGAACATGAACTTATACACAGTGCAGAGCCAAGGAAGGTTCTAAGATGGATCAAAGTACCAGCTAGCAATCTAGTTCATCATCAGTGAATGTTTAAAACACCCCTTTCCAGGATTTTAAAACATGAAGCAATATTCCAATTAATACAGAAACTTTAGGAAAGAAAAGACTGAGAGAGGAGAACTAATTATGAGAGATGAATAGTCATCATTTACTTTTCCAGAAAATGGTTTCACTGTATGGAGGACTGAGAGGTTCCATTCTTTTAAGCAAGAAAATACATCTGCCTTTCCTTTCTTCAATGAGAAAGCAGACTATGGTCATACTGGATAATCAAGAGCAACACATACTAATTTTTCATTTATATGAAGACAATGAGCAAAAGTGAAAGCAGAGGCGTCTTGCTCAGAAACTATCGTACTGGGAAGACCATACACCATCAGCTTAGAGACAAAGGGACCCACATCTGGAAACGAACTGAGTCCGTTTTCTTGGAAGAGGAAGCATGTGACTACGACCAAAATTCCTTGTGAAAAATATTCCTTAACGCACAAAACCTGAAGAATAACCAAAGCATCCAGCAAAAGGAATGGTGTCACTCTGGATGAAGGAGGCAGCCTCAGCAGGTAACCAAGACCATCTGGTAAGGACTGTTTCTAATCGGACTGCTGGGCCTTGGACTTGGCTACAGGCTACAAAGCCCACCAGAGAAGTCCCTGGAAGATTCTGCTGTGGACTTGCTTTCTCATCAATTCAAGGTAAATTCATTTACCCTTAGCACTCTCTATTGTGATATAAAAAACTTAAGACTTTTATTACCTATAAAGCATCATGAACAATTCACATGTCACCTAATTAGACATTATATAGCAAAAAAAGTAAACATGATTACTCTCAGTCACATATTCACTCAACTAATAATGGTGACAATATCCATCAACTAAGAAGATAATAAGGAAAACTACTGTGGTACACAGGCACCCAACACTTCTACTAATACCGGTATTCTAGCTGACTCTGGGACACCCCATGATGCTGTCAGAGCTAGCACCTCACTGGGCATTAAAATCCCTTTTCAGGGAAAGGAAAGGAAGGATGATAAAGACTGGGCTGTATGTATGAGGCTGTCCACCCCACTTGCCTGCTGCTTTTTCAGCAGGATGTTGACGCTGGTAAGGTCTTTGCCATAGTCATCAGACTGAATCTGGCTCTCCAGGCCATGCAGCCATTTGTCTAGATCTGCACAACTCTGGGTAAAAAGTTCAGCCTTATTTGCATCAAAGAGCCGTTGGGCCTTGGTCTGGGTGGTGGATTCAAGGACTTCCCACATTTTATGTAAACCAGTGAGTTTCTCTTTCACCACAGCTTCCGTCTCTGGCTTTTCTGAAATGAGCTGCATTCCTTCCTTGAAAACACAAACCAACATAGTTATAAATAAATAAATGTAGTTTGTAGAGAATAAATGTCATTGTGAAAAACCTAAGATGTTTTCTGTAATTTACCCTTTCATTCAATATACAGTCTTTCCATATGAAGTTACTGCTTAATAAAATCAACAATGGCCCCATCTACACACTATCTGAGCTTCGTGGGAGTTGAGGAACAGGTGATACAAACCTAAACAGTTTCAATGAGGGCCATGAGATAGTTAAGGCCGATGACCTAAGATTTTATTCCTTCTACTCTGTGGCCAAAAGATCACAGATAACACTTATTTTAACCCTTAAGGGCCTAACGCAAATAGAGCACAGTGGCACTTGCTTGCAATACCAGCTACCTGGGAGGTCCAGAAAGAGTACTGCAACTCTGAGGTCAGCCTGGGCAACTTATCGAGACACAGTTTCAGACAATAAAAAGGGGTGGGGGATATAAGTCAGGGGTAGAGCACTTGCCTATCATGTTTGAAGATCTGGGTTCAATTCCTACTACAACGAAAAAAATTTTTTGCAAGTACAAGATAATATTTAAGGGCACAAAAAGAAGGCAGGGAACTCACGCATCTCAGATATGGGCACAGAATTTCCAGTGCAAAAATTAAACACTGTAGTAGTTAATACAGTGCCTGGTATATAGCAGTCACATAAGGAAAGGAAGGAAAATTTAAAAGATTAAGTGTTTTAAAATTCTGTGAGTGCATCTGATACAGTTGGTCAATTGGAAGTAAAGTATTATGATCAAGGGAGTGAAACTATATGGGGGCTTGCAGTCCTTGAGCAGCAGAGGAGACGCGCAACAGAGACCAATGCCTGGTATTCACTGGAAGGAAACCCAAGCATCTTATGCTACCTGACTGCATTTGTGGATTTTCTCCCTTCTGGTGGCTGAAGCCAGGACCTGGTAGGTAGAAGAGGTATTGCTACAGGCTGAATAGTTTCCATAAATAATCAGATAAGACTCAAATATGGTGGAAATCCTTCTAAGTAAAGAGTTCATTTCCCCTCAGTTTTCACTACAGACAAGAAGTGAAATGGGGACATCTTCAAACTTTATAACTCACCTTCTCAATTTTGTCAAGCCATTCCTTATTGGATGCAAGTTCTGCCATGAAGGCTTGATGTTTTAACCATTTACTGTGCAGATTTCTGGCTTCATCGTAAGACATGTCCTGGGCTGTAAGCATCTTTTCATTGATCCAGAGAGACAGCTAGGGAAAAACATCAGGAAGGTTTTAGAGATTACAACTGTTAACATTTGCCCTTTTTCCTGCCTGGAAAGGGCTGCGCTCATGTCATGCTATGAATACTGTGTTTCCATGTCAAGAGATGACCAAGTATCTAAATTTACAAATTGGATTCATCATGACAGATGAAACAGATGTGCATCACAAAGGAGCTTGTACCTTTGTTCTAAACTGTACATCTAACATTAAACTCAGGACACTAAAATGGTTAACCACCTTTCAAACTATATGGTATTCTCAATAAACTTTCCCCCAAAGATCTTTGTTTAAAATTCTGTTCAAACAGTCCAAGCCACATTTATTCTCTTCCAAGTACCCGTCTCAGCTACACCAACTTAATCACGATTGACTGTCTTTTTTATACTTCATTTGGCAGTCTTTACTCTTCTAGTTCTTTCAAGTAAAAAATGAAACAAAACAAAAACAAATCTCATTTATCCACACAAAGCACCACTTTGTGGGTACGTGGATGGGAATGCCAAAGACCATAAACAGCTTGTTCACTGTAGGACTAAGGCAACAAAGATGCCCTTTCTATGTTTCTAATCTTTACCTTTTTTTTCTATAGCCTCTAATTCTCTAAAGAATCTTCCATTCAGACCAAGATCACTTCACAGGATTTGATTCTGAGACCTAACATATCTCCTTGGAACTCAACTCTTGAGAGCTGCACACAGTCTGCCAGGCACTGCCAGACTTAAAGGGTGCTCTCTTCAAAGCCTGGGTGGGAGTCAGTCAAATACTGGCTCTACCCACCTCGGCTGCCTTTTCCGCTGACTCAGCTCCTGCTTGTCCCTATTTGTCCAGAAGTGGCCAGACCAGAGTCCTGACTCCTGTGCTAGTCACAAGTTTGCACCTCAACACCTTCATTATTCCATCTCCCAAGGTCTAGAAGTAGCACATAAGAGCAAAGGAAGTCCTTACAGAAGTCACACTCCCAAGGCTGCTCCCACTCTGACTGCGGCTGGGAAAGGCTCTCCTGTAAATGCGCTGTGACAACTAAAGTTTTGCCCCTTGGAAATGACGTCAGGAGAGGCACCGTAGGGCACAGGAACACTCCTGGCTTGGAGAGTAGGTGAACTTGGGCACCAATCCTCTTTCTCTAGCTACCCACCGTGAAAAACAGCAGGAAGCAGAGTTAAAAACAAAAGGGAGCAGGACCTCTGATGGCACTCCTGAGGAAAAACTAGTAAATCTCACAAAGCCTTATGCAATCAAAGGCCACTGATCTGTCACACAATAATAAAAATGATAAACTTCTCACTTAAAAAAATTATTTATCTTTCAGTTATTTAAGTAGCTGAAATCTGAAATAGTATGGGCACTCATTTGATCTAAGAAAAAAGGTTAAGAGGAAGTGAAATGACAAAAGTTGTCCCTATATTCCACACAATAGAAGGCATTTATTTACTCAAGTGCCAAGGACATTCGCATATTTTCACTATTCATAACCACCTACCCAAAAGGGCTTTTTAAAAAACAGCACTACATAAAAACCAGAGGCTTACAAACAAATTTGCTCTTTGCTGAACACATCATCCTACAGATAAAGCACCATGCAATACAGCACAATGCAGTGGATCTATGAAACTTGCCAGTTCATCAGTCCTTCATCAGAATTTTGGAACTAAAGCTACGGTTATCATTTGTGGGCATTTACAAAGGTCATGTAAGAATGTATTCATTCTCTATAGAAAAGAACACTGTGCAGATGAGGAAAAGATAAGAAAAATGCTTTAATCGTTGAAGACAGGCAAAGCACTGAACTCATATCCCTGCACAGACACAACTAGATAGCTCGCTCTCCTGGAAAAAAATAAATCAGTTTCAGAAACAGGAGGTGCACCACTGAGAGACAATAACAACAACAAAACAATAGTTTGTATATTATTCATGTGTTTTCCAGGGCAGTCTATTAAAATTAACACTACAAAAATTAAGATGTTGTCTGTATTCTCCTCTGTTTAATGGGAGCAGGTGGGAACCCTGCTCATTACTCTAGCACTGCAACAGTTACCTCCCATCCAGTTGGGGGGCGGGGCCAGTGGCACGAGAGCAGATCTCATAATCTAAGGCTCCAGGAGAAAGGGACTATTGAAAAGAAGGACAAACCTTGGATTCTCTGCACTTCAAATCACATCAGAAACCAAGAATGGTTATTAAATTTGACCCTGGGACCCTAGGTCAAGCACTATCAGCCCAACAGGTACTTTGTTTTTTACACATAAAACTAGTCTACAAACTCCATTCTGAGATTCTGGCTTTAAAGGGGTGTATTTTTGAGTCTAAATAATGGGAAGTTTATTAAAGTAGGACATATATTGCCCCTTTGCTTATCTTTCTAAACCAAGGGTTTTAGAGTCCCCAAATCTGACCCAAATTCTGTCCTGTGTAGACTGTATGTGCTGGTGTGGCACCTGACATTATGGCTGTATTAATTTTTAAGGGGACTCATGAAGAAATGGGCAGAACAAGGGAATAAGATAAAGTCACAGACTCAGCAGAACAGTCAGACTTGCAAAACATCTCCCGGATATAAAGAAGCCCAACCCAAGCTTTCCTGCAGATTCTGAGGGAAAATCACGCAGGTGTGATTTAATAACCATTCCTGGGCAGGCATAACAGTCACCGGAAACCAGCCAAGGAGTGTCAGAGTAAACTTGTAACCAGAGATGCTAATATATAGAAAATAGAAACAAAGATCGAAAGATCTATTAAGACTGACCATTTCCTGTGATTCCATTGGAAAGGACATCATTTTATCTACTAACTTTTCCTGCACACTTCTATTTATAAATCTGTGGTTTGAGACTGGAAAACAGAGAACTGGAAATTTCAAATATAAACAGATTTCTCAAAAGGGTTCCCCTTGATCACGCATCTGCCCATTCCTTGGCATTCGCTTCTTATTAGCTCAGGTTTTACAATGAATAAATTTCCCTTTACTAACTTACCCTTTAAAAGCAGGAACACAAGATACCATTCATACTCTGTCCAAAGGATCAGGGACTGGGGCTAAAATGCATCTGCCCAGTCTGCAAACACCAAATCCCTTTAATTCCCTTCAGTGAGAAGAGGCTACTGGCACCTACTGCAGCCTGACAAGCACGCTTCATAGCTCACATCAGGTCCCACTCTCCTCCTATAGCTTCCATTTGGACCATGGGGGCTTCTGTCAGTAAGGATCCCGTCCCAGTGCGTTATTCATGCTCACAAGGCACTCAGAAGGGGGATTCCTGTCTTCAGCCTCTCTGCCTGGTGCCAGGCAAATCCCCCAGAGACCTAGATTTGTCACTGTGCCATGTAAAGCTGACAGACCCTAAGACACATAGTTTAGGAGCTTTCCTTTTTAACCTTTAGCTGCTACAGCATGTTCCAAGATTTACAGTAATTATGGGCACTGTCACAGGAAATCTGGTAGCTGTTATGAAAGACACACTTAACAGCCACACATTTGTATGCAAGGTACAATAATGTGATTGCATTCTTAGCACAAGACCTGATCCTGCCCCTGTGCTCCTCACTGTCAAGGGCCCTGAAGCTTCAAGGATGGTCCTCACCCCATTTTTGCTGCCCAGGGTATTTATTCTAATAAACCAGCAAAGAGTGAGCATTACCACTGTGCTCTGGCAGACAGAAAAATATGACGTGCTCATGAACTCATACATACGGAGTCAGCTAGATTCCTTTCTCCAGCTAACTTGTAGAGATACTATAATTTTCTGGCCAACTTTAGTTTTCAAAGTTTGTCTATGTTTTAGGGAAGCATGAAGTAGCAGGAGAATCATCAGATTAATACCATATGTTAAAACTAGTGGTTGAAATCAGAATTACTGTTCTTGGCATATTTAACACATATTTAGGGAGCCTGAAAAGTAGATGTTTCAAAGTTAGAAATGAGTGAAATCTAGTTTATAGTTTTAAAATACATGCTTCTTACTTGGTAGCCAGTCTTGGTTCCTGTTAGTTCTTTCTTTCCATACTACACTATTTAAATGAACCTTGCTCTAAGAGTTAAAATCGCACTGCATGCTTTTTAAGGTGCAGATTATTTCTGAACATCACTGCCCAACAGATCTCCATCACTGCAATGATGGAGAAGTTCCAGGTCTATGTTGTCCAATATGATAGCCACTAGTCGTATTTGGCAACTGACCACTTAAAATATAGCTAAATGTGATGGAGGAACTACGTCCTTAATTTTAATTAATTTAAAATGAAATAGCTACCTATGGTTAATGCCTGCTATAATGAACTGCTTGGTCCTATACTGTAATATTCTAGATTACCATAGTCTAGGCTCCTCTAAGTGGCACTTTATAAGGCAGAGAACTGACAAAGTGCCTTATCTTGCTTGCAATTTGCAAACCGAAGGGTAATAAAAATTTCTGCTCACATTAATTTTATAACTTAAATGTCTTTTACAGCCAAACATTGGCTATTGTTAAAAACCAAGAAGGGAAGGACTGAAGGACAACATACCTCTTGACAATCTTGCAGGAATTTCTGAAGATCTCTGTTGTCCTTTAATCTCATTAGAAGTTCACTGGCTGCCTCACGATTTTTCCTATGTCTGTTGAAATAACAATTAAAAAATTTTTTAAAGAAAAAATACAGAATTTACAAGTCAGTTTCTCCCCTGGGTTTCTATATACACCAAAAAGTTTGCTCATTGTTCCTAATTATGTGAAGGCGAGATGAACAAAAGTTTTTAGCATCCTTCAAATGAATAAATCTTGGTACAAGAGTGATCCTAACACCTATGTAAGCTACACAATAGGCCAATGACACAGGAAAAAGATCCATATTTTCTAATCTAGTACAAGGGAAAAAAATCTGAGCATGTCAAGCGGCACGGATTCCAGGAAGAGAAAGATCAGCTCCTCCGGTGAGCCTACCGGCGGCAGGCTGAGAATCAAGACCCCCTTCCTCCCAAAAAGCAACCTGTGGTTCAGAGACAGGCTAAGGTGATAGCAACTAAGGTACATAAAGCAACTAAATGCTTGTATTATTTGGTTGATTTTGCAGGCCTGGGGCAAGCAGTGTGAGCATCTCTTGGGAGGATGACAGTATGCAGTGTAGCAAATATGGGGGATTCTCTTCTGTCTTGTCTTTGAGGCCCAATACTGTTCTGTCTTGCTTTACTTTGATTAATTGTTTTTGCTTTATTCAATATTCTGTTTTGATTGGTTTTATTCTGTTTTGCTTTTGGTTTGATTTTGTTATACCTGATGGAATGGTCAACTATTGTGAAGATAACAAGGTATACTATAGCAGCTATTGTTTTCCTAGTATCCTGCGCTTTGAGGTTCTGTACCAGTTCTACTGCTTTGCTTTGATGGACTTTGTTCTGTTATGTTTTGTTGGATTTTACTATCTTCAAAATAAAATTTAAAAAAAAATCTGAGCATGTACTCTATACAACTCCCCGTTTTTGGAACTGTGCAAAAATTTAAAACCTGTCTTTAAGAAACTCATAACTGGCTGATATACACAAGGCTAAGAAAATACATGTAAACATATAATTCCATTTGAACAAATGTTTCCTGATAGATTTGCATTTCACTAAAACTCACCCAAAATAAAACAATCCAGGAATAAAAATTTTTAGACTTGAGAGATTATGTAATTACTCCATCCTATTCTTAATAAGGAAGGGTAACTAAGGTTTAAAGAGTCACAGATCCTTAGACGAAAAACCTGCAAGACATGAAGTTGCTTAACTATAAAGGAAATGGGGTGCTTCCTACCCAGCTTGAAACATTGTGCTTGCTGGCAAATTTCTTTCATGTACCAGTGATGCAAATCCACACAAACCTGTGTGAAAATTACTACGACTGCAAGGAGGAGGAGGAGAGCTGCTTTCCTATGAAGACCAAGCAGCTCTGTCACAACTGCATCTTCCTGACATTCCTGTGTAACCTAAGCAAGAAAGATAGTCTCACTCATGGTATTAAGAAGGGCAAAGAACAGCGGGCAAACAAGGAGAGCTGAATTTTCATTCTGACTCTCAAAGCAACACACGGGTTTGGGAGGAGGATCATCTTCCATCTCTGCCAGCCCCTAAGGAAGGGGTGAGCAAGGGTACAACCTCAAATTTTCCACAAAGCTGAGGGAGAACAGCTCAGGAAATGTGCTGCTGACTGGCTGATGTGAAGAAACCTCCTCTGACAGAGAAAGATCTTACAGCGATGCCACGTGTTGCACTGGCTCTCAGCAAATCCTGAGCAGACACCAGAGACAGCACAGCAGCCACTGTCCACCTGGGGAACTGACCTAAAAAGTCCCTGATCCTTTGGCAACTATAGGTGCCTGGGCCACAGAACTATGGGAATGTTATACGTGGAGATAATATGGTCGTGTACATATATGCTGAGTGTATAAAGGAACTTTTTAACCATCTTTTTTGTTTTTAAGCCAATGGAGATGTGATAGCTTAAAGAAAAGGAATTTTAACATGCTTATGTTGACTAGGCAAAATGTACAGAATACTACTACTTAATGTTAAATGAAAGGAGTTTATACACATTTATGCTATAAAACTTCAAGGTATAGATTAGAAGGGCAATGCTATGTTCTAGAGATGTGACTATGGGTAACAGTTCCTTCTCAAAATTTTAAACATTATTGCTTTTATTTCAAGAAAAAAATAATAAAGGACAAAGTCACTTTTTTGTGCCATCTTTTATCAGAACTAAAAATAAAATAAGGATCTTAATGAATTGAGTTAGAAGGAATTAATCGCCTAAAAATGTGGGGGAGTACAAAATGCCAAGAAAAGTTTCTGAAGTCCTGTACTCTCAAATTCTAGCTCTACTTCTAGATAGGCTTAAGAAAATAAAGCAAATCTTCAGGAGGGAGGTTAACTGAGGCAGAGTTAGTGACAAACTGTAGTTCTGCTTTCAGGCAAAGACCTTGAACAAGTTTCAATTTCCTTCAGCATGGCACCTTGCAGGCGTGCTGCTATGGCAGAAGAATCACAGGCACTGGCAGTCACAACATGACCCTAGATACTTAGAAAAATAAAACAACTTCAAACATTATCTAAAAATTTCTTAAGAGGAAAACAACCAGATAGAACCTGGATGTATTTCTTACAAAATCAAATGTCATACATGCCCAGGAGATCTCTCTGTCCACGTGATTTTTCTCTCATAGTGGGGCCATGAAGAAGGGAAAGAGGCAGCAGGTGTTTATAGGTGGGCATAAGGAGGGCCTCTGCATTTTGTGCATCCTTTAAGGAACCGAACAGCTGTGCAGGTAGCTGAAAATGTTGTTGACTCAGTCAAAACTCAAAAGAACTTAAGTATGGTCTAACAGCTTGTGACAGGCGACTGATGGGAAATTTTCTCATGGTCCGGTCATAAACTCAAGTATAGGGAAGGACTTTCTAAAACATGGCTGTACTTTCCAGTCCTGACAGCCCTTATTGGGGCAAGAATCCCTTGCTTTATTTCCATCTCTCACCTGCTCCTGTAACAAGATGCAAATCTCCTTCGTCACATAAAGCACAAGTCAAGCTTAATTCAGTTTCCTCTGAAGAATAAAAAACTTGGGTGCTGGAGTCAAATAGTTTGGTAATTATAGTGCTTCTTCCCTTGTGAGACAAGCTGGATACTGTTCTGTTGCTCTCTGAGGGCTGTACTGTCGCGGGAATTTTCCTTTCAGATAGGAGGTTCCCTCCAGCAGCTCACCCACTGGGACAGACTGCAGGGTAGCAGTCTGGTTTCCACCCTGTTGAAGGCGCTTCTGAAGGCCACCTATGCCCCAGCCACATCTGTTAGAGCCAGTGTCTTTGGTCTGATATTTTTTCTTTTAACAAACTCAGTGGTAACCATTAAGATTACCTTAAAGCGAGCATGTTACAAAAAGAATAGCTTCATTGCAGTATCAGAATGTTGCTGCACAGAAGCATTAGATCTGAAGGTTTGGATATTTAGCTAGCTTGTGCCTCCACAACACCAGGAACATTTAAAGATTGTATTTGCACATTTTTATAATAAAGATCCTCTAAAGTTAGTTTCGAATCTTGAGGCCTCTGGGGATATTAAACTGAAAACAGAATTCAGTAAACATTAGCAAAGATATAAAAATGTAACATGTAAGATAAGATGGGAAATCAATAGAAATCCCTGCTTCTTTTTTATGCTTATTGATAATACAGAATCCTCTTTCCATTTCTTTTTTTTTTTTTTTTTTAAGTGAAAAATCCTAAGGAGCCCTGGAACTTCTGGTGCCTCAGCTCTCAGTCAAGGGCAAAAGAAAAGGTTAAATCACAGTTGAGGACTACTGAAATGCTCTCTTATCTAGCAGTATCATCTGCTTCCAGGAACCCTGTGCAGCTGCAGCACTGGGGCACACACAAACAAACCAAAGGAAGCAGTATGGCCACTGCACATCTGTCTGAATGCACGTGCCTGGAGGCCAAGTCTGCACGAAGGAAGTGAGTCATGTGCATTGAACATGGAGCAACACGAAATAACACATTTATAAAACTAGAGACCTAACATGAATAAGGAAATGAAAACTTCTCCTCTGGTCAATCTTTGTTTCTCATGCTAATTTAACAAGGTTTTGGTGGAGGGGTGTGTGTGTGTGTGTGGCTGTTTTAAAAAACACAGATACAAAATTATAATTAGTAAAAGTTTTGTCCTATTCTATAGTACTACCCTTAGAACATATGGTTTAGGCTCAATCAATGGAAACAGAAAGACTGATGGTGGTTAAAACTGAGAGCTCAATCTCGATGGGAACAAAAGTAACTCCACTCCCTAGCTCATGTATTAAACTGACCTGGCCCAGTGTCCCAGGAAACCCTTTCGGAGTTTGTAGCAAGGGAATGCTTTCAGCAAGTATTTCTTCCTTTTGAACTGCAAGTGAAGGCCAGAGGAACCTTGACACCAGTCTTAAAATGAGCCCTTGAATTCAGCCTAAACTCAGACCACAGAGGATCAGCTGGAAGAGGACAGTGA
The DNA here is from genome assembly GCA_004363535.1 of Dasyprocta punctata. Classification (NCBI taxonomy): domain Eukaryota; kingdom Metazoa; phylum Chordata; class Mammalia; order Rodentia; family Dasyproctidae; genus Dasyprocta; species Dasyprocta punctata. Next base: position 21,558 of record RJWM01005829.1, on the reverse strand, counting down.
CGGATCCAATGTGGCAGCCCAGGACTACACTGGCCAGCCCAGGACCGGCTGACGCTGGTGCATTCAAACTTCGACCTGCCCCATCTCCCACTTGAGTAATCAAGGCGGGAAAAGTCAGGAAGAGTCTAACAGAGTACATGTAATGGTCTTCGAACTAGGGAGCAAATCTTCCAGGAAAACAAAAAATACAATAAATGGGAATGAAAGCAAAAAGAGTATCTAATCCTGGAGATGCCCTGGCATGAAAAGTATCCTGTTATATCATTAAAGCACATTTTTTAAAAAGGCCAGATGATGTTTGTGGCTCTCCCAGGTACTCAGGACACAAAAGCCTCGCCCTCCCTCTCTTCTGACAAGCTTCAGCAATGTCTCAGGAGATGAAGGCGAATGTGGTCTGGGCTGAGAAATGTCCAGCTCTTGGGGACTCTCTGGGTGACACAATAGGGGTCAACTTAACAGCATGGCTTACGCCAGATGGCTTTTCAGTATTATGGTTCTTATGGGTCTTAGGTTAAGGACTGGCTTAATTTCTTAGTTTCTTTTATTTAGTGGTTACCTGAGCATTCTCAGACAGGACAGCCAGGCCCTGGTCAGCGATTTCCTATGTGGGCGGATAAAATTTTGCCAGGTGCGCATTGGGAAATTTATTCCTACAGTCCCAAGGACTTCTGGCCAATCACTCAAGAGCCAGAGTCTCAGGACACAAAACTCCTTCGCAACCTCAGAAAACTGTACCTGTCATCAATAGAGTCCACCTTTTCCTGGATGCGATCTGAGTTGATGTTCCCGTCGCTCACCAACCTCCGGCCTGTCTCCACAACAGCATTTATTTTTTCCTCATTGGCATCCATGGTGGTCATGAAGTCCTCTTGTTTTTTAATAGCTGCTTCTGCTCCTTCCAGGGTCGTGGGCATTTCAGTATGAGCCAACACATACTCCTTATTTTAACAGAGGAAAAAATAATTATAGCAGGATGATGTATAATGACAGAACCTTTCCCTATGTTCATTTCCAAGCAACATACTTCCCAGCAACTACTTCACTGCACTTAATGTGAAATAATCTATTCAATCATAAAATTAAATGTTCAGAACCAAAAAGTTGCAGTGGTACACTGTAAGTCGCTGACTTTTCATTCATTCATTCATTGGTCTTTTTGAGACAGTGTTTCATTATGCAGTTAAAACTGGCTTTGAACTCATTTTGTAGCCCAGGCTGGACTCAAACTCACAGCAATTTTCCTGCCTCAGCCTCCCAAGTGCTAGGGATTACAGGTGTGTACCACCATGCCCAGCTGACTTTTCCTAAGCACTTAAATGCTCTATTACCCCCGTCCCAAAGAAAGTACCCAAAGATTTATCCCTCAACCATAAGGGTCCTCTTGTATTCACGAAGGCAACTGCAGAAATCAATCAACCACCCCTATTTTAGCAAACATCCTCAGATGTTTCTGACCTCTTTGTGTCCTGGAAGTCCTTGATCTTTACCTTTTAAATTGCATCAGTATCTCACAGAATGATGCCATTTAAATAAGATATTATGAGGATATACCATGAACATTAGATGTCCTCCAAGTAGTTGAAATGGAACCATATTTTCTAAGGCAAAACAGCTCTCCTGGAAATCTTCAACTCCTGTCCCCTACACTGTGACAGATTTCAATGCCCAAAAATCAGGGAAAAACATCTATCTCTACATTATCCATCTAATGTCACACAGGCATAGTTTAAGCTCCCTTGGCCAAAAGGTTTCAAAGCGCAGCCAGGGCCCACTCTCCAGGAGGAGCTAAGGCAATGTCAAATGTTACCTGGTTGTTCAGAAAGGCTTCAGCTTGTTTTGTGTCCCTAAGGAACTGCTGGTAGGCATGTGACTGAGAGAGGAGATTTTGCCTGTTCTCCCACATTTTGTGAAGCTCATTCCATCCTGTGTCCAAGGCCTGGAGCCGCTGCCGCAGAAACATGTACTGGGCATCGGTCTGTCCCTGGGTGACCATCTCGCCCATGTCCCTCATCTTTTGGTAATCTTCCTCGTAGTTGTCAATCTCATTTTTGATGTTCTCATGCTGCGTGAGAAGCTTCTCTGCTTCAGTAAGGGTGTTGGGCATGTCCTCTGAGGCAATGGCTGTCTGGGTCCTGGAGAGCCAGGACTGGAAGTCATCCAAGTCTCGCAGGAACTGCTGCAGCTTGCTGGCCTCTCCCAGGGAGGCCTCCCTGTTCTTCAGGGTGGTCTTCATCTCCTCCCACACATCACTGATCTCGGCCAGCCGAGACAGAATGGCCTGAGCCTGGTCAGGGTGCTCAGACTCTAGCTTCTCTGCCTCCTTCTGCAGGTCACTCAGCTTTGCCTCAATGGCCACCAAGTCTCTCTCCATGCCGGTCAGCTTGCGCTGCAGGGCCATGACACCAGCCAGGTCGTTGCCCAAGTCCTGGGTAGACTCGATGACCTTGGTCTTTTCCCGAATCCAGGATTTGGTTTCATTGCACTCGAGGTGGTAGTTCTGGATGCTCAGAGCAGACAGGAGAGCATCTTTCTTCCTGTCAACCAGTTCTCTGAACTGACTCCACCTGTGAATGCAGAGGCAGCAAAAAGTAGCATGAAAAGGGACGAACCCCATTTAATACCCAAATCAACAGGGATGGTTGAAGCTACATATTTTTCCCTCTGTCTCTGCTTTGACTACATGCTTTCTAGAAAAATCATCTCAATAAATGAACACCAAACATTATGGACATGGCTCAGAGATGCAATATAATCCAGAAAAACCTGACAGAGAAGGAAGGTATAAAGTTCCAAGATGAGCAGTTACAATACATCTGTTCCACAGAGACCTTTAAATGAACTGCTCCTAAGAACATTTCCCAAAAACCAGACTATGTCCACCTTTAGAACTGAGGTCAACTGTCCACCCAACCGACTACTCAAATGTGTTTGTTCATCTGAAAGACAGGACCAGTTCAAAGGTCTACCTGTCCACCCAGCCGACTACTCCAATGCGTTTGTTCATCTGAAAGATAGGACCAGGACAAAGGTCTACCCTGACAATCAGGACTTTCACTGGCAAGTTCCGTCTCAGATATGCCACAACTCTGTTTTAGAAATCATTTTAAAGGGAATAGTACAAGTGCCACCTTGTTGCTTTCCACTACACTATGTGCGGGCTACATCAAAGCCTAACTGGCAAATAGGGAGGGGTAGATACTAGGCTGACTCAACTTGTCCCCAGTCTGAATGCTGTCACCCGACCCGAGAGCCACTTCTGGCAAGAATGAGGACATGTCGAAAAGCAGACAGCAATATCATGACATCAACACTGCAATGCCAGTGACCCCGTGCAATGCCAGTTCCTGATATCAAAGTTCAGCGAGTGACCTCATCCCCTTGATCCCCACGAGAACCCAGCTCACGCTGGCCTCATGTTCACCTCGTGTTGAGTTTGTCCTGCTGGGCTTTGATTTCCTTCTCACTGGGGTGGCCGCTGTGCATTAGCTGACGTGCAATCTGGTTCACTACAGCAACCCGGGAAGCCTGGTTGTTCATTTCTGGCTCTAGGCTCTCAAATCTGAAAAGGTAATTCAACAGAATGGTCACCTGTGTGGCGATTGGTGGCCACAAGGTGGGGGGCAGCAGCAACAGCACCCAGGCAGGAACCCTGCTCACCTGTGCTGGATGACTTCCAGGTCTTCCAGCTTCTCTGGGATCTGCATATTGTTGAGCCACTGCTCTTTCTCATCAATCCAGAGCTCACAGGCGTCAGCCTCACTGAACATCTTGTATAGGGCTAGGGTGTCCTGCAGCGCCTGCTTCCTCAGCCGGGTCAGCTCTGCCACTTCTTTGTACCGCTCCTCGATGCCCGACAGCCTGCCCCTCACATCTGGGGACTCTGCGTGCTCCTGAGGGAGGACACCGGCCTGCTCGTGCAGTGAGTCAATGGTGGGCCGATAGTTGGTGATTTCTTCTGCCACATCCTTGTGTTTTTTGACCAGAGACTGTGTGGAGTATTCGTCATGGCCCACATCATTGCTGGAGACTATCTTGAGGATGTCCAGCATCCAGGCGTCAATGTCGTCAGCATCGGCCTGGAATTGGTGCAGCAGTGAGGCCTCCTCCAGGCGCTTTTTCCGTATGGCTGAAAGCTGCTCCAGGTTGGCCCACTGCTCGCGAATGTAAATGATCCGCTCACGGATCTTTTCTGATCCAAAGTGTTCCTCCGCAATCATGTCTTCACCTTCCTTGATGGCCTGCTGGAAGTGGCCACTGCGGCCACTCATCTCATCCTCAAATGCACGGTGCTTGCTGAGCAGGCGCATGACACTGGTGAGGTCTTTCCCATAATCGTCAGAGGAGAGGATCTTCTCCTTTTCCCGTATCCAGCCTTCTTCTTCTGCCATCTCCCAGAAGAACTTCCAGAGGCGACGGGACTCTTCCAGACGAGCCCGGCGTTCGGCTGCCAGCTGACAAAGTTCTTGATAGCAGAACTCCATGTGGGCCACACGGTCTCTGATCACCTGGGGATCACAGGGCTTGTAGCCTGTTCCAACAACCAAGGAAGCAATGTGATTTTTTGATGAGAGTTTAGCATAGGTTTCTGGCTATTTACAGGAAGAAGGTTACATCTCACGTCCTAAGTGGCAGGGTCACGTGGGAGGCAATGGAGCACTTTCTAAGTCCTAACTGGAGAGGGGGACGGGCAATGATACACCTTATTCTTTTGGCCCAACCATACACAAAGTGATCACTTACGAATCAAGAAAGCATGTGAATCATATGAAAAAAGATAAATGCAACTAATTGTTTCTAAAAATATTGCAAAGCCAAAAGTTTCTAAACATTCCCTAAGGATGCAACCAAGCATGGAAGTCATGAACTGCTGGAGTAGCCGCCTGAGATGCTGATCTATGTTGTGGTATGTTCATTATCAAAATATCAAGTGTTTAAGAAAAAGGTATGTCTATTTTGGACATGAGAGTTAAAACTATTTTGAAGACCATTCCATTGCATCTTATGACACAGAGGCAGACAAATGCACCAGGAACTTACAATGTTATGTGTCCAAAGCCCCAGGGTCACATAAAACTTCCTACTTACAGAGATGCATCTCTGGTATTCAGGAGGTAATGCTTTAAATGGTTCATGCTTACCTTCCCCATCAGTGGCAAACTTCTGGGCAGAAGCATTGACACCTCTCACTCGCTCTGCTTGGATCCCAATGTCTGCTTCAACCAGCGCGTGCTTCTGTAACAGATCTTCCACGCCAAGTAAGTGTTTGCCATAGTCTTGAGACAATAACAGCACCTATGCACAAGAGACAACGGAAAGGAGATGTGTATGCCCTGATTTCAGTATCATGTTATCTTTGGACTAGCAGAGAGAGCCAGCAACCAAGCTGTACCTTCCTGCGAGCTTGCCACCGATCTCACAGCTTCAGGAAAAGATGGCAATGAACCACAAAACAATACTGACAGTCAGCTACAGGAGAGACATAATAAACTAAGGATCACCTACCTTGGAGAAAGTAAGCTTAGTCACCACTAAAAAGCAGGAAAAAAAAAAAAAAAGGTGTGTGTCTGTATGAAGGAATCCAAAATGTAAACTGAGGCTTCAAAAAGAAACATGCTGGGCCAGGGATTTAGCTCAGTGGTGTAAACGCCTGCATGGCAGGTGTGAGGTTGTGAGTTCGATCCCCGATACAAAAAAAAAAAAAAAAAAAAACAACCCATGCTGTTAGGCATGGTGACGCACACCTATAATCCTAGCACTCTAGAAGGCTGATTGAGGCAGGTGGATCACAAGTTCAAGTCCAGCCTAGACAACTTAGTTTGGTCCTCAGTGCTGCTCCCTCCATTAAAAAATAAATGAAGAAACTGCAGCAACACTATTCCAGAAGGTAAAAGATACTTCAAAATTTAAAAAACATTGCTTATACCTTGTTGACCTCTTGAGTGAATGCTTTTCCTTCCTTAGAAGCACACTCACATGCCTCTATGATACTTATATATAATCAGTGGGAGAAAAGTCCAGCTACAAAGCTTAGAAGTTTCTTTTTTACCAAATAAGAGTGCAGAGTCAGGTGCCTGTCATGCTGAGTAAACTCTAAGCAGACATCGAAAGCTCAACAACACTGGAAACTAGTTCAGCTCTGAAGAATTAAAAACAAAGAAAACACAAACTGATTGATGCCTTACACTGGAATATAACTAAATCAGATCTAAAATCTAAATTATAATAACAAACCTCTGGTTACTGAGACAGTTATCTTTACAACCTTTTCATATATATCTCATTTAACTTGTGAGCTACTCATCTTTCCACTGTTAGAATGATCTCACTTTGGCTTTACAGTATGAGCATTAGACAAGAGGCATGAGTGTATACTGAGGGATTAGTGGGCGGGTCCTATAAAAGATAGGCCTAGTTGGATCAACTCTGGTTTCTGTCTGCTTTTAGTAAAGTATTACCTTCATTTCATCCATCCAGTCCATAATGTAGAGCATTTCTTGGAATATCTTCTGCAGCCCTAGGTTCATCTCAAGGCGCTGCCGTCGGGCCCTGAGCAGCTCCAGCAGGTATTCCCAGAGCCGGATGACATTGTCCTTTCTTGCTGTGATGCGCTTGATGTCGTGGTAGTTCTCTGCCTCAAGCTCCCTGGCCACAGCAACCACGGCCTGCACACGCTCCTCGTATGCAGCAATGTCTGTCTCAATGGCCTCGTGTTTTTTGGTGGCGGCTTCAACTGCAGGAAGGTCAAATCCGAAGTTGTCCTACAGACAAATCGAATAAAAGAAAACCTAAGATAAGCCACCAGCTCCAACAAGAGAAAGAAAAACACAGAACAGAGGCAATGCCTCCAGAGTCTCCCATCTCACAGGCCTCTGCCTTCCACAAGGGCCTTGAAACTCCCTGTTAGAGATCAGACACTGTCCCTCAAAAAACAAACCAGTAACTTCTCATTTTACAGAGGAGCCCAGCTCATCTCTAGCACCTGACTTGATACTGCAGTAGATAATAGTTTATGTCACATCAGGAAAAGAAAGCCAATTTTATTTATTTCATGACCAGTCTCTCACTGGTTTGAAGGGCTGGTTAGTTAAAGACTAAGAGAGAGTGGGGTGGGGTTATTTTTCCCCATGATTAATGTGATCATCATGTATATCAAAAGTATACCAATAAAAATAATTTAAAAAAACATAAATATGAATGGCTCATACACACTCATTGGCTCTAAACAAACTCTGGTTGGGCTGCTTCCAAATGTATGACAAGCTATGTAAATAGAAGAGAAAGTGTATTAGAGATTGTAAACATCCTCCTCATGGGAAGCGGACAGGGTGACTGGATCGTTACCTCACCACAGTGGATAAGCCCTGACTCCCTTGGGTACGGCGGACATTTCTAGGCTACCCCAAGAACAGTTTCTTTAGAAATGCTGCGAGCAGAACCTGAGACACCAGACGCTGGTTTTCACTCAGCCAAGTCTCCCTCATAGCTGCCTTGCGGTCAAATCTGCGGGCAAGCTGTTCCAGTTTCTCCTGTCTGATGAGCTCGTTCCGCAGAGCCAGTTCTCTCTCATGTTCCGCTTTTTCCAGTCTTTCCCAGGCCTGCAGAAATGAAAACAGAATGGCTTCCTGTAATGTTCAAGGAACGCTCCCTGGCTAGAGCTGACAGCTAGTATTTCTCAAAATGACCCAAGAACTTGAAAGGGAAATCCCATTTCCACCTTCGCCCTCATGGACTCTTTAAGTAATTTTCTCCTAATGTGACCTCATGGGAACACATTTTCCCTGTCTAAACTTAAAGACCCTGTTTCATACTTGTAAAACACAACAGTGCCAGGCATGGTGACACACGCCGTGTAATCCCCAGGGCTTGGGAGACTGAGGCAGGAGGATCGCTGTGAGTTGGAGGCCAGCCTGGGATACTAAAGTGAGTTCAAGGTCAGCCTGAACTGCACGTGAAACCCAGTAATTATCTTAAATAGCTGGGCATACAAAAAAGATAAATGACTTTTCTTAGAAGAAAAAATCGTATGATGAATCCCCCACCCCACCCCGCTCACTCCATTCTGGGCCACTTTTTAAAAATTCATGTATCTGAGTATTTCTTTAAAAACCCTGACTGCCCATATTGAACTCGCTTCTATAAAATGTCTTGCTTCACATTAAAAAAAAAAAAAAGTCCAAACATTTCACTCGTAGGAATCTAAATGTGTACAAGTGACTACAGAATTTTAGATTTTTCAAGTTCCCAGTTGTAAATTATGCCCATTGTGAAATTCTCTAATTGTAGACATAACAGGAATATAATGGAAACTACTTGACAGCTTCTTAGACAGAAGGAGCCAACATACCAAGCCTATAGCTCTGAGATTCCAAATACATGAAACAGGGTTTCCTTTTTTTTTGTTTCCTGTAATTTGAGGCTGTCTGAAGTGACCACCTCGGACAGATGAGAGGTAAACTGAATATATACATATCTCATCAACAAGGCAAACAGTCTTTGTCAGGCTGGTTTGATAACATCTAACTGTCCCCAAAATTCCAAAAGACTGGCCTAAAACAAGTATTTGCTGGAGCTTCTGCCATCCCTGCCACCCATCAGTTCAGCAGGGAGGGAGAGACCTTTCCATTTTCCCACCCTCTTGATAATGACTTCCCAGAGACAGAACCTGAAGCCTGCGGGAGGTCAGGGCCAAAACGGGTGCAGATGGCTCAGCATTACCTTGTTGATATCAGAGATGAGCTTCCCCTCACGGGGCATGTAGACTTTCTGATTATTGGCCCTCATCTTGCTCTGAATAGTGAAAAGCAGCACTTCCAAGTTCCCCTTCTCTGTAAATCTAAGCACAGAGAAAAAGAGTCATAAACTTATTTACTACATCTTGTTTCTTCAAGAGAAAAAATTTATTTTTTAGTGGAGGAAAAAAACATTTCACAACTTTACAATTTATGTGAAATTCATGTTAGAGACAGTAGAGTAGCTTAGTCTTTTGGGGCAGCGCAACCTGATCTGAATTGATATGAAGCAATTTATTGTCTTTCTTTATCCAATACAATGTTAATGTTTACATATTTATTATACCCAACTATAGGTTACTGTCTCAGACCTGCCTAGGGTCTTACAATTACAATATGTGCTTTATGCCTCTTTCCTAAAATCTGAAAAATATGGTATTTTGAAAGACCTTTGGCACAAAGGTTTTGGAGAGGGACTGAAGACCTGTATCATTTCTTAGGGCTCTCCATATTCTGTATGTTAGTGATATATTTCTACTGGAAAAGGCCCAGAAGGTATGATTTATAATAAACCATAGCAACACATGAAAAAAGAGTAAGACAGGCCATCAATGCAGATCAGAGAAGTCAGAGATCTCTCCTCCCATGCTAACGGTAATACAATGGTAATATAATGGTAACGCATCTTACTTGGGTGGTTTCTCCACAGTGCGGTAAGTGTTGAATGCCTGAAGTTGCTGTTGAACACCAACCAGTGAATTAGCAAATTTGCGATTGTTCAGAATAATGATGGTTTGTTCAATCCACTCGAGAAGGTCGGAGGCAAGTGATTCATACTTTTCAATCATTTTTTCTGTTTCAATAGCGTTGTCAAGCACCTGTACATAAGGGTCATGAAAACAGTATCAAGGGTGTATCACCACACAAGAAAATATGACAGTAAACCTATGTGAGCACGTGCACACCTAATGACTGGCTTTGAAATGGTCCCATGCCACTTTGGCTAAAGCATTTTAACTCAGGGAACAATCTGCTAGTAGACATCCAGACTGTGGCTATTATTCGTGAGCAGTGACAGAGGAACACAACTGCAATTCGTTCTGAAACCCCCCAACCTCACTGGGAAAGATTCTCAATGACTCCTACAGCCCAACCTTCCAAATTTCTAGAGGAGCAAAAAGCGCTCTGTTTAGCTTGACCTTGCCCCAAGAATTTTCCATTTCATTGCAGTGGGAGGACAATGTCATTTTGTCTGAGGTGTTTTGAAAAATAAAGCAGAAGAGCATTAGCTGAATGAAAAGTAAAAATGTCTAAGACTAAGGCTGTCCTAAGGCTAAGGATAACAGTGTTTCTTGTCTGAGATCCCCCTCAAATACTCTCAGACCTTCTGGCCATCACCCCTCTCCCTCCTGTTATCCTTGGAGGAGAGGCTTCTGGCTATTTCCCTGTCATCTGAGAGGCCGCTCCTCGGTTTTGTGTTTATTACTGGCAAACCTGATGAGTGCATGGAAGAATGAGGTGCTCAGCAGCAGAAAAGGAAAACATGGACTTTCATAAGTCTTACAACTTACTGAATTAGTATGAACTCACCTTTCCAATTCGCTTTCCTTCAACAGCCAAGGCCTTCATCTTAGAGAAGTAGTGGTAGTAAGTCACCACATACGTGATGATAGACTTCTCATCAGGGTGGTCCACACTGATATCTGTAACCCAGAACAGACCCTGTTCAGTGCCTGCTCAGAATGCTGCCATTCAGGCAGCTGGAACAACCTAGAAGAACTGTGTGACAGCACTGAACAGCCCAGCATGTTCCTTGAGAGTTCTGTCATCACTACATTAATTATGCAGATGATGACGATATCAAGTCACCAATTTGTTCACCACATGAACACACAAAATGCATTCTATAGACACACCCTATATATGTCTTTCTGCCTTATCCCTGGCCTTCTACCACCAAACTGGGTTTGTGGTTCTTTAGTCCTCATCTTGGCCTACAGGATCAAGATCTGCCTTGGTCACTCTGTCTCTGGACATCCTGATCTTGTCATCCATATGCAGTCTGTCATGCAAGCCTGACTTCATTCATGGTTCAAACCCACTCTGTCACATAACCAGATCTGCAACAGAGGCTCCTTCACTGGGATTCTTTACTGCCCTACTCACTTTACACACTGCACAGCCACACACACACTTTCTCCTACCTCTAACATTCTTGAAAGTGCCCTTCAGTCTGAAGAGAAGTGTAAGGCTTTTATTTTTTTCTCTACAGCCTGACTATAATTTTCCCTCTTTTTCCCATCCACCCATTTCTCAAATATTTATCAGGCTTTTTCTAAGTACCAAGCATTGCACTAGATATTTCTAATTCCATACCTACTACTTCTCAGACATTACCTGAACCAAACTTTACTCTTCCCTATTTTCCACACTTCGCAATATTCCTCTCTTTCTTCACCACCTCTCTTTGCCTGAAACAGGTTTCCCCAACCCATCATTTCCTACTATTCTTGAAGGTCCAGCTGGTAAGTTACAACACAACCATTTCTGATTCCCAAAGCTATAATTATTGTCTTTCTCTGTTCCTTTTGGAGTTTGCCATACAGTCCAGTTCGAGCAGGTATTTTCATTGATGCACAATTTATTTGCTTACAAAACTCAGACCCTAAGGGAAATAAACCTCTTAGTCCCTTATGCTACTCCACCTCCCAAAATTCTAGGGTGTTGTCCTACACAAAGTATTGGTTAGTAAGTATTTAAGAGAGGAATCAAATGAGTGAAACGGCAAGTCTTTAGGTATGGGATTAATGAGGAATGCACTTTATCCAGGCCAGATTAAGAATAGAAAGTACCACATAGCTCTTAATGGGTTAACATTAGGTTCTTTTTCATTCAACCTTATACCTTCATTCTACTCTCCACCCAGCCCTGTGTGAGGTGAGACTATCACTCTTATTTTAAACATGAGAACAGTACAGCTCAGGGCTTGGATTCTCAGTCCAGATCACCAAGAAAGTCACTGGCATCAAGAATCAGACTATAGCTATGGTTCCCATCTGAGGTTTCCTGGTTAGTTTCTCTCTCTCTCTCTATATATATATATATATATACATATATATATATACACACACACACATATCTGGCACACACATACACACACACATATTTGGGGTGGGAGAATCAGAATCAAACTCAGGGCCTTACGCTTTCCAGGCAGGAGCTGCACCACTGAGCTATATACCCAGCCCACTTGTTTCTATTTTAAATAATCCTTTTTGGAGCACTGTACAACTAATAGAAGTTGAGCCCAGGGCGTTAGAAAAACTAATACTCAAGGTCAAACCCACAGGATCCATGACATCAACTGCTATTTTCAGTTCCTGTCTTGTGATTTGAGAGACACCAATCCCCTTATTATATCCCCTTTTCATTTTTATAGGTAGTGATTAGAAAGATTAACTAATGAGCAAGTTATTAAAAAATTTTGTCAGTGTGATTAAAAAAAGAGATTCTTTATAAAAGCACAAAGAGCTAAGGCTAAGTAAAATCTTTCCATAGTAAGGGAGGGGTTAAGCACAAAAATTTATCATAACTCGAAGAATTTTAGTTTTTTGTTTATATTGAGAAATCATTTTACTGGGTTTGTGCAAAGATAATTTTATCTCAACTTCCCGTAATGAATGTGTCAGTGAATCTGATGCACTGGAAAATAGATGCAAACCAGCCTGGCAGCCTCATGACCTCAATCTGCCCTTGGGGAGTTAAACTTCCTGTTGTATACTTGTAAGAACTTTGAACTTTCACTCTGATCCATATGCTTTTTTTCTCTAATATTTGTTCACAGTTGAAAGAATATACAAACCTCCAGCACTACAAACAAATCCTCTTACATTTTAAATGCTCTGCAAACCTAGAAAAAGCTCCTTTGAGAGCCCACATTAAAACAAAATCTAGAATTAGGATTTTGGAGACTGTCCCCACACAGCCTTGCTTCTGTATTACCTACAGTCAGACTTCAGGCAGCTGCCAGGACCCAGAGTACAGCGCTCAGTTCCATGCAGACCATGGAACACAGATATAAGAAAAAACTGTGAGTGCTACCGCTTCTTTCACTCCCACTATCTGCTAAACAGTCTCTAATTCAGCTCGCAGGCCCCCGTTCCACTTTCCAGGGTATTTCCCACTGTACCCTAAACACAATTCCCAACAAATCTCTGGTCCTCAAAGTCTCTTTCATCTTCTTTATTCTGCACTTTTGTTTCATATATATCCTTTTGCCTAGCATGCCCTCTCCTTCACACTGGAAACTCGTCTTTTAAAACCTTTTTTAATGTTACTCTACCCCGCAAAGCCTCATTTAATTTCCATAACTAAAATTATTCTCCTGTTCCTTTGATAACTCCCAAAGCACACTGTACAAATAAACATACTGACACTAAACAGGTTTCACATTAACCCTTTGATGCCAGAGATGTTGAAATCCCACCTTTCATCCCTGTAGCCCTTACCCTCAGGGTCCAGCAGTTTAGTGAGGCCAAGGTGCTGTTCTGCCAGGTTAAATGCATTCTGCAGATTGTAGTGTGCATTGGATTTCTTGAGCTTATCAAAATCGATCAGGTCAGGCCTATGCAAAAGAGCAGAACATAACAAAAAATCATGGTAAATCTCAAACAGTAATAACTGATTTCTGAACAAATATTTCCAAAGTTTATTAAGATAATGGAAGATAATGGGTAAATTTATTTTCTTTGGGAAAATTCACATATTCTCCCAAATTTTCCTCATATGCAATGCAGGAATGTCCATTGTGGTACAAGATCAAAGGCAACGGATATGAAAATCAAGTCCCCCAGCTCTGCTGTAGAAGGACAGAAACATTATATCCCACAAACATGCTACAATTATTAGCATAATTTTTTTACCGGTGTTTGTGTATCAGTGCATTGAAGGCCATGCCATCCCTCCAGCTAGTGGTGAAATTGTGAATGTTGACATTGGGGTAGCTGCAAGGACAAAACACAAAAGAAAGCAACAGAATTAACAAATGTTTATACTTTTGCTAAATGAATATTTTAAAAACAATGCTTGTAAGAGCTGTAAACTTCAAGACAGTGAACATTAAGAAGGATAACTAAGTCGACAGCAAATAATCCCTTCAGTTCAGCTTGCTATAAAATATAAATTCCAGTGGCTTCTGCTTGGGAATTGACTCTCACACAAGATGTGAATTGTGTTCTAGATTTAAAACGTTACTCTTAGGAAAAAATTACAATATAGATACAGCCAAGGCCTCTTCCTTCCCCTGGCTTTCTATTCCACTTACTAGGACCTATGGTCATTGGGATCTGAAATCACACATCATCTGGGCACAAGCAATCTTGAGCTATCTGTTTATGTGACATCTATCTTTCATCTTTCCTTGTATCACTTTACTGGATTAAGTTTTATAAGTACAGTGGTACCTAGGTTCACAAATAATTTGCCCCACAATTCTGGCTGCAGACTGAATTGGTCACAAACTGAATCAAATTTCTCCTTAAGGGCAAGAATGCACCTAACCACTGAATTTGATTCAGTTCATGACCAATTCAGTTTGTGACCAGAATTGTGGAAAGAAATAAATCTGTGAAAATCGTACCTCCCTAAAAACTTCCCTATATTTGAAACTTAAGCCCCATGAACCAACTTTTCTATACCACACTGATTAATAAGTTTGTATCGGTGGTCGATTAAAGGCTCATACCTGACTTGACCCATTTAGGCCAAACTCATCCCAGTTTGCATATGCCGTGGTCATATAGCTGCATGTATGTGAAGCAGTTATGACAATAACTCTTTAATTAACCTGATATAATGTCAGTTCTCAAAGAGATCCTATGACACTAATCAATGTGACGAGAATCTGATAGGTTCAGTTTCAGTTGAATTCGGATGCAGTTTTCTACACGTATCTTCACTAAAATTTCAGTGAAAGAATAAATGTGCTTGGTATGGTGGTGCACACTTGTGATCCCAGCACTCAGGAGGCTGAGGCAGGAGGACTGCCCCAAATTTGAGACAAGCCTGAACTATATAATGAGTTCAAGGGCAGTCTGAGTTACACAGCGAGACGCTGTCTCGAAAGAAAGAAAGAAAGAGAAAAAGAAAGAAAGAAAGAAGAGAGGAGAGGAGAGGAGAAGGACAGAGAGACTGGGACAGAATATATACTAAGATTACTCTGAAATTTACTGTGCAAAGCTCCCCCAAATAGCATAAATTGAAAGGAAAACTGTCAACTGCATTTTTGAAATGTGGCAGGTACGATGTTTTCAAAATATAATGGTCTCAAGCCAGAAGTGATGGTATATGGCTGTAATCTGATCACTCTCTTAGCACGGGAGAGGATCAGGCAGGAGGACTGCCATGAGTTCAAGGCCAGACTGGACTATATTGTGAGATCAAGGGCAGCCTGAACTACACAGCAAGATCCCGTCTCAATAAACCAAAAACAAAACAAAATGAAAGGTCTCTGGAGCTTCCTTAATAAAGAGAATGAAACTGATTGAAGAAATATGTATGCCAGCTCTATAATATAAATCAAAACTCTTCCCAGGTTCAGCTGTTTCAAGGAAATAGCTGAAAAGCCAACATAGCAACTGTTTATGTGCTAATAAGATTTCTCAATGGAAGTTACAGAAAAAACCACTTGTCACCACCTTGTAAGTGACGCCTACAGTAAAATGCAGTCCTAGAAGACATAGCCCTGATATCCTGTGCATTCACACTCACCCAGCTGTCTTCATCTGGCACCACAACAGCAATGCATCCTTGGCAGACTTCTTTTCTTTGTTATCTTCAGTTTCCACACTTATGTCCTGGATCTAAGATTTACACAGAAATATTAGACAAACAGATGGGTCAGCTGCCTGACAACCACTAAAGAACTGGTCTTCATTTTATGAAAAGTGCACTTCAATCAAAGCCTCAGTTGCTTATGGAAGTCAGGGCTCACCTCAGAAATACTAGAGAGAACCAGGCTTCCTATTTTGCACAGGGGTAAGGCGGCCAGGAAGACGGGTTGCCTTCATGACTTGCCAGCACCTGTTAGAGGTCATTTCTGCCCTCAAGAGATCTTTCCAACTACAAGCTAGCATAGTGGTTCTCACAGTACATCTGGAACCCAGAAAGAGATTTGGTCCAGTTTTTTATAACCAAAAAAATTTCAGAACAGGATGAAGGCTTCACTGACAAGGACACTATGTACACCATTTCGTGAAAGCTGACCTAGACTCTCAGAGAAAGAGCATAGTCTATGTTATGCTGCCATGGTCTGCATTTGTAAGCCCCTTGCAGGCAGCACATGTTCAACATTATGCATAAAGGCTGCTCGACTGGCACCACAGCCAGACTTGGTCTGAACAGAGGCTCCATGACCCGAGTAACTCAGTTTCCTCATCTAAGGGGCGGCAACAATCATGGCTACCTCAGAGTGCCGTTTGTTAATGAGATGAGGAGCATGAAGTGCTAAGCTCACAAGAAGGACCCATGAACATCTGTTTTTGGATTAGGAACCAGTTATCAGTATGATTTTACATAAACGTTGCAAATACCCTTTTGTCTGTTTCTTTCATAAATTAAATTTGGGATGGGGTTGAAAAGGGATGGTGTCAGCCCAGGACAGTGGCTGCAGATCCCTCTGTCAGCCTGAGAGCCAAGTTGCCCCAGCCAAGGTTGACAAATTATCCACATGCATACAACAGCAAAGGTCACATCACTTGTGCAAAAGCACACCCAATGCTAACTTTTATCTTTCAACAAAAAGCTGTTTGTATCATTGAAAGCTCTGTTACTGTGTTTTTCATTCAAGACAAAAGATGATAATGTATGAGTTTTTTCGTAAGTTAAAACTTCAGTATTCAGGTTTAATTGCAGCATGGGCATTTAGTGATAAATAAGTGGGTTTTGGGTTGCAATTTGGGCACTCTGTCTCTAAAAGTTCGCCATCTCGGGCCTAGGAAGTCATCTTTCTCCTCCTGGCTCTAACCATTCCAAGCTTCTCTGCCCTGCTTGATGTCAAGCCTCTCTCCTTTCAATCTACAAACAGCTCTCAGAATTCTTTTTGAAAAAGAGAAGGGATAAAATATCTACACTTAAGAAAAAAAAGTTATACACTTAATTAGGAAAAAATACACAGCAATCAAAGCAACTGCACTTAAAAAAAAAAAAAAAACCTCCAGTTTTAATTGTGGTAAGAATGTGAAGTTTGAACATACACAAACCCCAAACACTTAGAATCACTAATTCATGTGCAGAGTATAAATGTGAAAGAGTAACGCTCATTCACTGAGTGACACAGAATTACAGGGAAAGGAAGGCTGATTTTACTAGCAGATTTCTTATACATCTGCATGAAGGGCATCTGCTCCCAGACATGCTCTTGCAGAAACAAGTTCTGACTACCCTTCTGAAACGCAGCTGCTACCTGCTAGGTAAGCTCAAGACTTCTTGTCTCTGTCACCATCTTTTTCCCTCTTTAAAGGCACAGCAACATAAAACCTCTATCGCTATCATTTATTGGATTTTTTTAATGCGCACAGAGGATAGGGTACACCCTGAGAGCTACAGGGAACACAGACACAAGAGCTAGGAACTGAAGATCAGACTGCGTATTCAGGAGCTGGGTGAAGAGGTCTCTGTCGACACACAGAAGTTTTACTGAGAAGAAGGAACGAGCTGAGCCTTGCCTGATACAGAATGGATATACAGTATATCTGTGAAACATGCGATCATTCAAAAAGCTTCTTGAAGAAGTTACGTTAAGATACCAACACTGCAGGCCATGCATTAATATCAGCAGCCTTTGCTGCTCACCGCAAAGGGAAAAAGCCTACATCAGCACTTACAAGTGTACAAAAGGCAAGCTGTCAGGAAGCTAATTAGTCAATGACTCAACCTAGTTCATGCTGAGAATCCTGAAAAGAGCTGTGTGTGCCAGCTCCCTGACTTGCGTACTGACCTGGTGTCAAGAGAGGCCACAAGGCACAATCAGGATGTCCTTCTATGCTCTGATTACCAGAGGTCAAAGGCAATAGAAACAAAACGCTTTACTCTACTAAACTGGGGCGAATCTCAAAGAATGTCCTGCTAATTTTACCTCTGTTGGCATTAAGTAAGACTCATGAGTTTAATAGCATTCATTCCACTTTCAAATCACTCAGAAAGTAGATGACAAAAATCTAAGAGTTTTGGTCTGAGGGATAAAAAAAGATCTTGGTTGTTGCAATTAATTCCATTAAAGACGTCATGATCATCAGTGGTTCCCTCTTCAGACATATTTAATTAGAATCACTAGGGTAAGCCCTGGGAATCTGAATTATTAAGAAGTTTTCCCAATGGAGTCAGATGATCAGCCAGGTTTGGGAAGCAGCCAATCAGGAAGTTGTTTCTTTCTGTAATTCCATTTAGCTTCCCGCTTCTTCCTCATACACATCCACACCCAGAACACTAAACCAAAGCCCAATTCTAGGGGACGTGAGAGGGGAAAAAGGATTGGTCACTGGCTGATTTCAGTGTCTCAATGAGAAAACAAAGCTATAATTTGACTTCTTTTTGTGTGAGGTTTTTTATTTACCCAGGAAAATCAATCAGATCTTTATCAAAGGGGCAGAACAGGAAGGAAAGGCACAGAAAACATAGTCACCCAGGAGACAGGACTCTTAGGATATTTGCTTGCCAAGTAACCTGATACTAGGGTAAGAAGTTGTTTCTCCATTTCAAATTTTAATTGAGGAGCATGAGCATTAAGCCTGTGCCTGGAGAATGAACCAGAACTCAGGCCAGAGGTGCTTCATTCTCAAATATTGAGCTCTCTCTCCCAAAGGGTCAGAAACACTGCAGCCTTGGCTGGCTGTGTAACTCCAGGAAAGGTTCCAAATTTCTCAGAGTTCTCAGTTTCCTCTTAAACTAAAGGATTTGGACAAAATTACCTTGAAAATATCTTCTGACTTACAATATTTCTGTACCTAGTACCTTCCCCCAGAAGTAACAATGCAACCCATAAAATCACGATAGCTTCAAAACATACCAATTTTGCTCTTATCCCTTTAAAAGTGCTTTCTCACATCCAAGGAAGAATAAGAAGGTGAAATTAGAGGTCAAATACACGCACTATCCTAATCGTAATCTTCTAAAAATATTTTATAAAATGTACAATTTTGTGAATTGGAGTCTAGTGCTTATAACTTAGCATCAGGCAAGTTATTATACCTTTGTTCCTGAAAGCCAAGTGGAAGAGACCAAACATTTAGAGGTGGCATCAGGAAAGTTGTGGGCTGGGCTGCAACCTGGAAACCCCCATAACACCGAGCCATATCAGATGGGGTGGGGTTGGGGGTGGGGCAAAACTGTCAGGAGTAGTAAATGCAGGAAGACATAGTAGTAGCTCCCCCATGCCTCCCGAGCAACACTCGGTTCTGAAGACTGAACAGGCGTACCCTGCTCTGTACATTTGATTCTGAGATGTGGTTACAACCCGCTATTTCTGGTCCTTCTGGAAGGGAGTGGCTAGCTCCACTAGGAGGCTGACCCCCAGGGGGTCATCTGAAGCTCTGAGCATCATTAGCAGTCCTCGGTCTGGGTTCCTTACCTGGAAGCGCAGGATGATGGTCCAAATGAGGCCGAGAGTCAGCCGGTGGTTCCCATCCACAATGTCGTGAGAACCCATGTTCTCAAGATGGACTCTCTGTTCCTTCAGGAACTGAAGGGCTTTGTCCACATTCTCCAGACAGTGGATGCGCATTCGCCCCTTGGTGGGTTTAGGCTAAGAGAGAGTGGAGGTGGAAACCATCATCCAATAGAGCAGAGATGGGCCCTGAGAATCACATTCGTGCATCACACAGTACCTTCTCACCTAAACCATAATGGTAAAAACCATGTGTGCTCAACTGGCCCAAGAACAGTTACTTCCATAACAGTCTGAGAAAAAGAAATTTTACTTAAGGAGATGGTAAATGGTTACTTTTTTACAGGTTTAACATAGAAACTACACAATTTACAAATAAGCGCAGAAATGGAAGTTTAGAGAAAAATAAACCCATTTTTCAGAGAATTTTAGCATTACTGCTACCATCCACGCAACTTTCTGTTGATATATGACAAAATACCTGTGAGAAGTTTAAGACTCTTTTAGATGTAATCACAGGTTTGTCAACTGCTAGCTGGGTCATCTCCTAAAGTTGGCTCAAAATGAAAATAGGACCCTCTACCAAATCAGAAGAATTTCCAAGTGATCACTTGAAAGGCGGACAGGGAAGAGATTAGGTGAAACGGTGTGACTCAATAAAAAGAAAAGAAAAAAAGGTTATCTAATGTGAATACACCAAACATCCCTTCCTTTTATCCAGTTATATCAAAATCTAAGAGATTCTTGGAAAGTGGACATTTTAAATAAAGCAAAAGATATATAAGCACATACAATATGTATATCCACACAGATATATACATACTGTATATCTATGTATTTACTATATATATATGATTTATTATAAAATACCTAGCATAGTTGCCTATGTGATATACTTGTGTATGTGCATCTGATCCTGGCTATCAGAAGAATGCACTTAGCTTGGTTGACCACTGTCCTAGCCCCCTGCTTCTCTTGGTTCACTTCACCATGCCCCACTCCTCCCAAGGCTTTGGTCAAGGTGTACCTTCCCTTCTTGGAGACATTTCTAATCATTTCAGTTCTCAATGGTCTCTTCCCTCATAACCCTACACACTAATGGTGTGAACTAATCCGGTAACTAATGAGTATCTCACATTTTTGCTGTTGCTTCTTTTTAAAATTTTTCTCAAGAGCTGGAGATGGAAGCCATGCTAGGGAAATGCTCTACCACTGAACTACACTCATAACCCTGTTATTTCTTACACTGCTCTTACTACTTCCAACTTGACTGCTGGTTTGCTAAGGGCAAGGCTGAAGCTTTATTCTGGTGTATTTTGCAGCTGTGAACACAGAACATGTGCACAGTGATCTGAACATCCACAGATGAAATGGTCTGACAGAGGCTAACATCTTTTCCATTTCCTAATTTTCCCTCAGCTTGTTGATAGGTAAGGACATACAAAAAGTGAGAATGTGCTTTGACAATGAGAAGGTAAGATTAGAAGCCGAGGACTTACCACAAGTGATAAATTTTATTTTCAAATAACAATGAAGAAGGAAATGTGTCTAAAAATTAAGCTGTTCACTTTATGATAGCTTTCTTTATACCAAAAAGTGGGGAGGGAGATGTCTTCTCTTTGGAAACTTCAGAACTAATTTAACTCAGGTATACTGGAAATGCTTAGCTGAAAGACAGCAAAGGATAAGGCTTTACCTGCCCCTAAGAAAGGTGTGTGAATTCTGTACAAGGATTTCTGGCATTTCATCCAGAGGCCTTTTCCTGTGCTCTCAGTGTCTGAGAATGGGACCAATGAGACAGTGAGTTGTCTGCCTACAGGTACTCTTTCCTGTAGAGCAAGACCAAAGCACTCCACCAGTAGCAGCAGATCCACTCTTCAGTCTACCGCTAGTACAGCAGAAAAAATTATTGCCAAAGCGGGAGTGGGCAGGATGATGTGGATGAAAAGTGGAAGGATGGCTGAGGAATAGATGGGGGCTGTCCATGCCTTCCCAGTCTCTACCCAGCATAACATAACTACTATTCTTTCACATTTGATCCTCAAAGTCCAGATCTCAAATCACATTTAAATGAACGTGGTAGAGAAGGAGTCTTCTCAGAATCTCCTTCCCACAAACAGGATGGAACATTTTTCATTTCCATGTGAGCATGGAGAACGAGGGGGTGAA